>VCRD01004050.1:2432-22786 GCA_006783055.1 Trinorchestia longiramus
ATATATATATATATATATATATATATATATATACACGTATATAAATGTTACCAACGTTTTGTTATTACCGAATAAGCCATTGACAATTTTTTATGTATAAAATGATGCGAGTCCCTGTAGTTACCGCCAGCAGAGCATGCGCTCTAGTTACTGATAGCACTTTGCGAGTTAAAAAAATTCAATTCAATGAACCATCAATCATTTTATGCATTTGTTATTTTTTGTCAGATATTGTTATGTTCAGATGCCGGTCATGGAATTTTATCTGAATAAAGTGTCAGAAATTATGATATTTCAAGCCGTCACCTATCTTCAACAATAAGTTTCACAGCTCTTACCTCTTGCAATGACCATAGGTTTGCTTTGCACTCCCTTGTACACGTAATATTACACTCTAAAGAGAGGCTCGGTCATATTTTACTGTTTTAAATTTTTTCAGTAATAATAGTGCACAAAATATAAATTGCTTACTCTTTTCAGAAGCGTCATGCCGCACACGAGACCAACCGAACAATAAATTTTAGGTATAGTTTTTCGAAGATGTGTCCTCAGATTACGAGGAAAACACTGACGAAGAAATTGATGACGTGACCACACATGAATGATCCTTTAGATGCCTCTCAGACCAAACCCTTTGACTTGAATGGCAGTGCTGTTGTAATCATAATCAGCGATAAAGTTGAAGAAAATCAACAATCTCAGACTGCATGTGCCTCCAGTGACACCTCTGAACCTATCTTCCCCAATGAAAATAGTAAGAGAAAATGGAGAAAGAAGCCTGAACCAGCCAAGGATTTGTGCCTTCTCTCAAGGTCGATCTAGGCATATCAACGCCACTAGATGCATGTGAAGTATTTTCTGATGAAAACGTATTTGAGAAGATCCACTACGAAACTAATCTAAAAAAAACTCTCAGAAAGATAAGCCAGTGGAGATAACAATGGAGTAAATAAAAGTTTTTCTTGGAATAAATATGATAATGGGTTGCAACCATCGTCCATTAATAGCCTACCACCAGTAAGGATTGAATTTCTTCTGAAACTAAGGATTTTGGGTGCTTCAAGTTGCCCATTAGTTAAGTGGGTACTTGAAACTTGCTTAGTGTGTAAAGAGTATAGTAGCTTAGCTTTTAGTTACCCAAAGCGAACAGACTTCGTGGGTGACAGTTAATTTCTTTAGTTCTAACGAAAATGTTGGAGTAGATTTTACAGGGCATTTCAATGTGTTCTATGGGGGAAAGTTTATTAAAATGTCTAGTAATTTTCAATAGATATTTCTCGTAAGTAATAGAGCTTCAAGTCTTGAATTAGTTCCCTCTGTGTTCGGAAGGCACACTAATAGCGTTTTTTAGATTTTGTAATTTGTACTACATACCAAACATATGCACAGCAATGATACGCCTTAATTTATACATTTTACTGAGATTTTCTGAGTGTAATCTTCACAACTGCCTAATTAAAAATAACATTGAACATGGTAAAATCGTTTTGTATTCTTCTTGGGTCGGTAGCGCTTGAGAGATTAATTAAGAGTAGTAAAAGTTGTTTTTATAAAACAATCGGTAGAGGAAAATCAAACTTCTAATGCATCATTCTCATTAGTACTCGTACATTGAGAATGCAGTGAAATCTCGCCCTTTAACTTTTTGTGATAAAGTCGATGTTTCCTTGGCACCAGTCTGTCCTAATCCATTGTTGAAAATAGGCAATAGCCAACGACTACTGTAAACAGTACGTGCACGGTCATATAGCGGACTACGTTAGCGGAGGCATGTTCATTGATTTCAGTTAATCACCAACTGTCACAGTCTGAAGATTGTCGTAGTCTGTCACTCGGTTTGAATCGGACATTGTTGTTTGTTTCGAGGCACATTGCTGAATTTCTAAGTGGATACTGTTGGTTTACAAAGTGTATTGCTAATTATATGTATCAAAAATGTCGAACAAGTGTGGGGTTGTGAACTGTCGGGGTAATTATAATAAAGAGAGCAGGCGCTGCGTGTTTCGCCTGCCGAAAGAGCAATCTGAGAGACAGAAGTGGCTTGATGTTCTTCCACCTCGTGAAAACTTTGTTGTTGATCTAGACAAGTTTTTCATTTGTGAGATACACTGGGGTGCTGACCCACCTTTGATCAAATTGTGTGGTGGTTCTATGCGACCTGGAATCCCTCCCAGTATCTTCAATATGCTTGCTTTATGTCTGCCATCTCCAAAACCTGCACATCGCCCGGCGAAAGTTGAAGACCAACAACTGGGATATTTTACGTGCCTGCAGCCAGAAGGATAAGATTACTTCATTTGATACTTCCAAACCTGAACGTCACCTGCAGAAGCAGTACCAGAACTTGATTATTTCAAGATCGAAAGGAAGGCTTATGTGTTTGTTCATGACCGACAACTTCAGTGAGTGCAGCCTGTCTGTGATTGTCGAAAACAAGCCCACTTTGTGTTCCCCACTAAAGCTCAGTGCGTTCAAGAACGGCATTAGTGTACTACTGTTTACGATACTTCATCCCAACAATAGTTTGAGATCGTAAACTCAGTTCAACAAAACTGTGCGCTTGGCAATGAACTATGACATCCCGTTTGATAAAACGACCCAAAATGTTGTCACTCTTCTTCAAGCTCACACACCAACCTGTGTCGACACCGACAAGGAGAAGAAGTTAGTATTTTTGACACGTCAGTTGGAACTTTTATCACAGATGCAGTTTTCCATGAATGATTATTGTTTTGCTCTTCAGTCATACCCAAAGTGTAATTATGAACAGCTCAGAGACTTTTTGGTGCTGCCATGCAAATACAAGCTGCAGTACATCACTTCATCTATTGACAAGGACCGGGTGCTGAGGGAAACATTTGACAAAGTCCAGACACTGCAGCAGAAGAATGTTTCTCTTAGTAGATGCAGTACAGATTTGCCCAACTGTTTCATTTTTCCTGACGACTCCACATGTGTGCACTTTTGATCTTGTCAGATGTGGACTGTGTTTCATCAGGGAAGCCCGTCACCGGGCCTGCTGCGAGAAAAGACTATTGCAGATCTTGTCGACTCTGGCCAGCTTAAGTGGAATTGACATTGACTGTCCCAAGATGTTCCGTCGTCTTGCAAATGTTCTTTTGAATGGACTCTACAACCTAGAGAAAGCCAAGCAGAAGAATGCAGTCCTTCTTCAGACCTCTGTAAAGAATGTCCGGTTGGCTGACTAATCGCTGCAGTTTGGTAAGTTTTTGCTCCTATGTCTGTTTGTTTATTCGTGTGAATGTTTGTATGTTTGCAGTGGAAAAGGTTTAACTATAATCCATTTTGTAAAGTCTAAAACTGCAGTAACTCGGCTTTCTATAAAGTGGCCACTAAACTCATAAAATAATACTTGTCAAGTCCGGCTAAAATTGGTATTTCAAAGCATTGCAGTGCTTTAAACGATTTAAAATTAACTGTAAAACCTTTTAATCCCTTCTATTGCTTGAAATAAGTAATTTTTGATCAATTTTTCCAATAAAAAATGTTATGTTACGAATAATGCAATGGCCTCCGCTAGCGTAGTCCACTATGTGGCCGTGCACGTCCTGTTTATAGTAGTCCTTGGCAATAGCTCAAACTTAGTATTTTAGGAATCGGCGTTACCACCTAATTCGTGTTCTGATCTTGTAGACACCTTGGAACAGAGAGAATAGATGTTCTTGAAATGTTAAGAGCTTGGATACAGTGAATATTTACTCTCTTTAAAACAGTCTATTACACACCATTACCATGATAGTTGGATTGATAAAATTAAATTAGGAGACGTTTTTAGGGTTAATGTGTTACACCGGTCAGTCACTTCGCACTTAATGTGTTAACATTGCATGAAGTATTTAACGGAACGTGTCACCATTGCATGAATTATTTAACGGCTTCATGGTCCGACCAGGTTTCTTAATGAAGCTATTCCCTGAGACATAAATTACTTTAATTAAATAACCAAGAACTTCTTAAACTTTAAATAGTAGTCGATTACAGAACTATTGGTCTCTTGTTAATTAAAACTATTAAGCACTAGATGTATTCACCACGGAAAGCTCGAACACCATTACTAACTTACCTTCTTACTTTCATCCAAGTGTGTCTAGCATTCTTCTCAACCATCTTCTGGAGGCAACTTCGGATGACATACATCTTCTGAAGGTAACTTCGTGCCACTTCATGGAATAAAAACTGAAGGTGGGTTTCTAGGTGAATTAAGTGCTGATATTTTGCAACTCGTTGAAATAATAAAATTTGTTTAATATTTCGTATTCTCTAATTATTCAAGATATAAATCGCGTGCCCTCTCCCTTAAAACTGCATCTGCTTCGCTAGAGCGCTAACTTGCGGAAGCATTGCATGAGGGTCACGGTATTATAATTGTGAAAGACAGCAACATTAATTTTCGAACATACTTTTCGTCTACGCAATACGTTATTTTGTCCTTTCAGTAGCGAGATCGCTGGTCCCGGTCAACCAAACTCATCCTTAATTAAGTCTTAGAAGATTTTTAAATTCAGACATCTTTAGTAAACTTCAAGTTTAAATTGCTGTCTTTCGTTTCGTCACAACATATTGAAACTCCTGACTATTACGTAAATTATTCATTTACAATTAACTTCAATTTTGGAAAAAATGCATAGGGGACGATGAAATTTTTCGACCTTTTTCGGTCAAAGTCTCTGAATGCCGTGAAACTTGGGGAAGAATTCAGGAAACTACTGTGGGCAACAAAAAATTTTGATTGCTGTAAATTTGGTCTGCTGTTGTATCTATTAATCATAGTTTACACCTACTCTGTGTTTCTGGTATGATGCATTTGATGTCTACCACTTGTTCGTAGATTCTTCTGTCTGCTTTTTAAACATATTCGTACTCGATACATGTTGAACGCCGCAACCAGACTTAAAGTATCATTTACTCAAACACACACATACACGTTATCCTGAAATTCGTTTCTCTTATACTTAGATTGTGTGTATTTTTCGTGATGAGAAAGGTCGATAAATACACCTAAGATTCATTTTTATTAGGTATATTAACACAGAAGAACACCAAGCACAGCAATAGTTTGGTGTGAATTAAGAACTCCACCAATTAGAGTACGACGAAGAACAAAAGAATTCCCTTGTCTGAAGTCAAAATTAATTTTTTTTTTGAGAACTTTGACGACTATTAATATGAAAGCGTTACGTTCATATATCCATCAATAATTAAGCTCAACAGGCAAACTTGAACGACTTGCTTTTTCACACATGGGCAAGTCGCATATTGGCTGGAGAAAAAGCTTCGCAAATTACGTACGTCGCGCTAACTATCTAATAATCAGATCAAAAATACTGAGATATAGGACTAGTTTTAGTTTAACTAATTAAAAAACCTTATCGGTTCATAATTGTTGCATACAATCAATTGGTATCAGTAATTATGAAATTTCAGATTAGTTAACCAATTTCTAAATACATTTTTTGTAAGACAGCTCTGAACCTAGTTTACAACTTAGTGAAAGCTAAATACACGGCCAAGCGGTATTTCCTCTTAAAAGCATTCTTCATGTTCAGATAAGTTATAGATTATTGGAAGAAAACATCAACTCACATAGGCAAAGCAAGTGAAAATGATTTGGCCACAGCTTCTCTAAGAAGAGATGGATTCCGAACTTTTGGCTACGTTCGTATTCATTACACACAAGTCAAATGAAGGTTATACATATTGTCTAATAATTATCACGAAATATTTGAAAACATCTAAGTAGTTCACATCATTTATACTTTAAAGAAAATTTCGGTGAGATTTGTTTTTGTTCAACTCACTTTAGCTTCGAAATGACGACGAGTTGCAATCAATCAAAACTTTTATATTTAATACTAATTATGGGCGCTTATGTACTAAATTTCCGTAACACTGTCAACTACGCTACATATGCAACGGAAAATGATACCCGAAATTACACTCTTTGACATATTGCAATCCCTAGATGTGTAGACAGCCGACCGCGCTCAAACTCGCTCCGTAGATCGTGGTGTAATGTCACATCGCATACGGCGGAAAGAAAATGACCATTCGCAAATTAATCCTGTTACAGAATGAAACGTATAACTGCTGGTCACAAACTGTGCGCAGCTTGTATTAGTCCGTGCATACGTTACCTTTTCAAGATCAAAATACAAGGATCCTTTTTTCGACAGGCTTACGACAGATGGGGCACTCCACCATTCGGTCTCCGCACATCTGGCAGGTGCCATGGCCGCACAGGAAGATCATGTTCTTCAAACGGTCCAGGCAAACTGGACACATTGTCTGCAGAGGAAAAAAATTAGTATACAGGTTGAGGTCTCCGTGTATTTATAGAGCAGAGGGAGACAGAGAAGGAAACAAAGGGAGGATGACAGCGGAAAAAAGGGAGTAAGAGAGAAACAGAAGGAGAGGGAAGATTAGTGTGCATGGGCGTGTGTGAGTGCAGTGTGCATGGACGCGTGCCTCAGAAATAACACGGACACATGTGGACTGAAGGCAGCGCTCCTATTTTCTCGTTCATCTCGTGAGTCAAAGAAAACAAGCTAACATGGCCCGCGCCTGGCTCCAAAGCCGCACTGAATCACACGCATCTCCGCACTTCTTTCACAGTTTGTAGTTACTTTTCCCCACGTTTCAGACACCGGGGCATGGCTCTCTTTTCCTCAATACTATCCTTCAAAAACTTACTTTTTACCTAAGAATTACCACAGTGAGATCTACACGCCTATAGTTCTAACTCCTAAAGTGTGCAATCCCCTCCACTCCCCGAGCATTTTCTTATCCAATAACTTCCTTACTACTATTACTTTTCTTTACATTTGTCAATTGCCAGCTGACACATGACTTCTCGCATAGTTGTAGAGCATTTCACCAACACATTTTATCTGCTACTCTCAGTTCCCTTATATTTCAGTGCTACTAAAACGTTAAATGCGTCACACTAGCATAATAAGTTTGCCGTACTCATTCTTGGCTGCTCCAACATTTATCCACCATCCGCTCAATGATTCATTTCTCCCAGATTTTACCCATGCAGAGACCAACGATATTAGTATTCAAAACCTGTCACTGCCTGTATTGTTTACCCATAGTCTCATATGTAATCGCCAGCCATTCAATTCTCTCATAACACACGTTACGTGTGGCCGTGGAAGGCATCCTGGACTCCCATACAATCACGCAACTCAATCCTAACCCCAGTTGTACAGGAAAAAATATCTTTATTGTACAGTGAAACCCGGACACATACTTTAATAACAAATAACTTCACTCACTTAATAACTTAACATGACGCTTACATTACATCAATGACTATAAAAATAATTTCTTTCACTAAATTGTCTATACACACTCGTCCAACTGCACACATATGATTTTAACACTACTTGAATGTGCCTCACCTGTTCTTTGATGTCCTGAAGTTGCTGCTGCAGTTTTTGTAGATCCGCAGTGCTCATGTCGCGTCCAGACAAATCTCTAGATAGGTTATTTATCAGTGCACCGGAAGAAGTACCGGCACCAGAAGTAGTGGCACTCATACTGCTACCGCTTCCGACGTTGATGTTACTGTTGCTGCTACTGCTGCTGTAGTTATTGCTAGTCGATGCAAAATTAGCGGCACTCGAGTTGGATGAGAGGTTGCTGGTGGCAGCCAAAGCCGTGTTGCACGTGAGATTGTTGCCTGTAGTGGTAAGACTTGCAGAGTTAGCGGTGGTGGCAGATGCGTTATTGATGGTAGCAACGCTTCCACCAACGCCTGTCGCTGTATATGAAGAACCTGCTCCAACATTCGGCATCAAATTGGTGTGGGCGTGAGGTGAAAGAGATGAAGACGTTGATGCAATGGCCGCAGCAGCCATGATGTTGGCTGAAGAACCAGATCCAGAAGCTAACGATGAGGAAGGCATGAAGATGTTAGGGCTGTGTGAACCCCCGCATGTAGCGTTAGAAGATGCCAGTGCAGCTTCAGCAGCGTTGTTCTTTCCTGCATACGAAAATACTAAATTCCAAGTTAACATAAAGGAGAAAGAAAAGAAAGAAGATGATGAGGAGAAAGACTCGTAGAAGATGATTTTCTACGAGTAGAAAAAATGTCACCTTAACGAAAGTAAAATCAAAGTGGACATTATTAATAGTGTAATATTTGATTAAGGTCACTTATACTAATACGTGAAGTGAATACAAAAACTAGAGAGCGGAACAACCGACCATCTGTGGCAGGCGACGATTGCCCCTTTGCCTAAGAGTGTGCTCACAGTAGTACTTTAGTTGAGTCTGTGTACAAACTTTGCAAACTTTATTTCGTTTCTTTTTTATTAAAGCATGCACTTGCTCATTTATTTGTATGAACGCACCTTGGCCGCCGCAGCACACCAAGAAGGGGACGCTTTTCTCGATGACGTTGCGACACTGCACGCACTTCTTCATGAGTGCGGCGCAGTTACTGCAGGCGGACATGTGCCCACACGGCACGAACAAGACACTTGCTTGCTTGTCAGAACACACCACGCATTCCTCGATCTGCAACGGGGACATGTATGAGAAGTGCTGTGTTTTTTGTGCAGGCGGTTCAACGTAATAGGTAAGCAATGAACATTAAAGTTACTGGCAGAACAGGCAATAAATTTTTGTGTTCTGCTGATGGGAAGTAAGAAACTATTCAAATAGTTAGTCAATTTCAATAGTTTGCACGAAGTTAAAAAATCATAAAAAATTCTAAAGTTAAGTATAAATAAAAACAGTAAATAAGATTAAGACATATACACTTTCAAAAGTCATTGGTAACTTTCTTTACGCAAACAATTCAAAACAATTTAAATTTAAAACGATTCAGAAAACACAATAAATTGATAAACTATTATATAATAGAGAGTTAACTGGCGATTGGGGAAAATAGAGAGAGAAAAGTTTGCGATAACTTGGAGCTTCAGTTTTTTAACGGAACATGTAAAAAACAAATTTGGTACAACGTTTCATAACATTTTGGAAAAGGATTCAATGTACAATATATTGACTATGATACATCTGTATCTACTTTTAACCAAGGAAAATGGACGAAAGATGCTACCAAAACTACGAAATGAAAGAAGTCCCTCATAAAATTTAAATTTCTGTAGTGGTCTGTAAAAACGTAAAAACATAAAAACATAAGCATGCTGGGGTCCGCATTTGCCAAAATGAAGCATATGGTAAAGTCATGCATGCCACTATTTTCATAGAAATATAGAACGCCCAGCAACATTACAACGAATGTTACAATATGCTTTACGTCCTTGGGAATGGATAACTAAACTATAACTCTTCTTATGAAGAGATTGAAGCAGACACAAAATTTATCACGCCAAAAGCAAGTGCAACTTCCTTTAGAATAATTTGAAGAATTTTCTCAAGTAACTTCATAGCGTCAATCATGAGTAAAAAAGAACAGGATTGAAATGAAAATCGCGCACAAGACCTGCAACCAAACGCAACAAAATAAAATAACTTCTTAAGTAATTACTATAGGCCACAAGTTTCACGCACTGACACAAGACTACCAAATAATATTCCTTCAATGCAGCTACACAGAAACGTTTCTTTTCGAAAGTAGAACATAAGTTACACCATAGGTAGATTTAAAGTAGATTTAAAATTTCATTGCAACAATATCAGGTAAAACTGGTATAAAAGAAATACGAAAAACTGATGTTTGTGTAAAAAATTAAACAAAAAACTCGTAACAGAGAAACAGTCATCCGATAATGTAAATTCCAAAAATCAATTACCTATGCTTTATATCAATTCATGTGAAAAGATTTCTTTCTTCATTTAGGATGAAAAACACATTGACGATAGTCGCAGTTAAAGTATCTAATGATGAATACGTATAATTTTCACGCAATTTTTTTTGCAGCGACGAGATGAGAGTTTCGTGAAGCTCAATATCTAATTATTAGTACATACTAGAAAGCTAACGTCGAGTTTAATGGACCCAAGGATTGTGCCTCATTCGTCGCCTAACCTGTTTATCTTTCTTACCCTACTTTTACAAGTGGAATATAAATGCTTTATATTATAAACAAACGATTTCTTCCTCTCCAACACGGTCAAACAGCATGTGTCCGTATCATACAAAACTGTTTAAATGATCAAAAAGTCATGCAATATCAGTGTCAGCCATGGTAAAGAACCTATTGAACGCAATCTTAACCTTACAGTTTGCAAAACATGATTATATAGAGCCATCGCCTATGTGATCACGCAAAGTCAAGTTATAGAGAGCCGATGGGTCTTGTTAAACGATGTGCTCGCTAAAAACATTCCAAGATGAATGACTGAGACCAGGACTCGTACAGTTGCTTGAATGACCTAACTTCGAACAAAGTTGTGAAAAAACACTTCCGAGGCATAGCATTTCATTTTAAACTAGTGTGTATGCCGGTTAAAAATTAAGGGTTTTAATATCGATGGTCCACAATTTAGATTTGACTTATTTAAAATTATTATGCAGACGAATACATGAAATATTTACACCGAATTATTGTGTTTTAAATGAATATTTTTCATTAAAATACGCATAACTTTCATTCTATATGTATCTTATCGACCGATAACATGGCCCAGATAATACCAGTTGAAATTCTTTGGTTTAAAAGCGATAAAATTAAGGATCTATGGAATAAAATAAATTTTCAGTCTTACCCGTGGTACTATCAGAATCTGTATATTTTTTATGAATACATACAGAACTTATAGTCTGTATCTTATATACTTATGATAAGACCGTGTAAAATAATGGAATTACACAGACAAAATAATTCCCCTTTATAATAATACACAGTTTGTTGCTTGCTTGCTTGGTCCGTCTGTCACGCTCTTAAGGATTTAGATAGGAGAAAATTCGCTGTGGTATACATGTTTTGTCAGCATTGTATTATGGATACCAAAGGCCCATTCTTCGATGTGAAAGAATTCTTCAATGTGGGTCTACTAGTTTATTTACTCTTTACAATTGAGACTACATATGTATAGTAGACAGTGTATTTCCATCGCTGTCTCTTTCTCTCTCTATTTGTGTGTGCCTGTCCCATTTCTTCGTATTTATTACTGAAGAAAAATGATTGAACTTAAATCAGAACGGGTATACGCGTATTATAAACATAGTATTGTGGATAACACAGATGTCGGATGACAATAAAATATGCCTTTTTCCTCATTATTCGTCTTTTTCTCTTACAACATCATTTTATTGGTAGATAAGATACAGAATGAAAGTTCTGTATACATACATGGAAAATATTCAGGTTCTCACAGTACTACGCGTAAAATGGAAAAATGTATTTTATTTCATAGATCCATAATTTTATTACTTTAAAACCGTGGAATTTCCACGGGTACTATCTAGGCCATGTTATCCGTAGATAATATACAGAATGGAAGTTCTGTATGTATTCATAAAAATTATTCATTCAAAAGGCAATAATTCGTCGTAAATATGTAATGCTTTCGTCTTTATAATAATTTCAAATTAGTCAAATCTCAACCGTGGAATTTCCACGGGAACTATCTAGTTTACCGTAATCACCACACTGCTCACCTTGGTTCTGGTGAGGACGTGCTCCTTACACATAAGGCATTTTTTGACGCGGGGGGCGCATATGCTGCAGGTGACGATGTGCCCACACGGCCCGAAGAGAGTATCGCGCTTCATGTCAGAGCACACCATGCACTCCTCCAGGTTCTCTTCACAAGCGTCATTTTCCAAGTGGTCGAGGTTGCTGCCCATGCTGGAAGAGGAGCACGAACAGCAAGGCTTAATATTGATACATCTAGACGCCAAGAAAAACTACGTACCCATAGAAACTTTCAGTACATTATACTCTAGTCAAATACTTAAATAACCTAAATATCTTCAAAACATGAAAAAAGAAATAAGTCTATTACGTAATATTGAATATAATAGAATAATTCCAGTGGTCCAGAGAGGAATTACGTAGAGCAGATGAAACGCCTTATCAAACTATATTTTAAGAATTTTTTAAAAAATATTCACATTTGAATTCGCATCTTTACATCCATTTGCCACCTAAATTGCTCAATATTCACGAAATTTGGTTAATATATCCCGTAATTTTCATTATGGATATGACAAATCATTCTTGAAAGATATCAGTTATTTATCGAATGAAAACTATTTCATTCTGTAGCTTTCGACGTTTCATCATTACGTAGAATCACATGCCTACTCATTTCTACAAGGAAATAATCAAGCCGTGTAAGGGAGTGAGTTCTCCTCACTCATGAAAGTCAGCCACTCAGTCGGCACGTGTACCTTCATCTACAATTTCAATAGAAAATAATATAAAAAAGTATCTTCTAGCAATCACAAAGATACTTACACAGACTTGTCCTTCAGACATTTAGACAATGTTTTGCAGAGGTTAGGATCAGGGCATAGATCCAGCGGCGTCTGACCTGGAAATAAAGAAATACGGGCTCAATGTATTCCAAAAGAATAGAATAGAATATGACAACCGGAATGAGCCGTTTGGTCCATTCTTGGGCTGCTACTCAAGTCCAAGTTCTACCCAAGAAAAGTTCTTTCGTTGTACATATCCTATGTTTACGGGATGAGAGCTTTCTGTTCATAAAAATTAGCTGAAGAAACGTTTGATCACAGATACACCAAAGTGATATCAGTGGGGCAAGCTATCAGAGTGAGTCTAGACTGCTCTCCGGATAGTGTGCACGAAAAAATCCTGTTTTTTTTCAAACAGTCAATATTCAGGAACATCTGACCAAAGAGGATTTCATTTTTCACCCATAAAATATACATATAAAATATCAAAGTGAGAACTTTATTCCATGATCAAATAAACAAACACTTTGGTGCATGTTCTTTTCAATCGCTATGTAAACCACTATTTTAGCAAGTTGAGATGCTCTATTTTTTCGTAGTACGGTTGGCTGTCTTGAACCTGGAGTGCACATGAACTACACCCCACCACAAACACTTGAACACACTAGCAAAACCTGCAAAATGACGTAATTTATTAAACGAAACATCATCCATTCTTTCATTATTTGTATTTTATGTATTCGACTCAGGTGAACTGCACGGGAATTTAAATGAGTACATCCTGTATGTACCAACGATTAATGGAACAAAGAGATGATTACCTCAACTTCACGCAAAAATGCTGTTCTGTAACTTGAAAACAGCATTTTACAGATTGTTATTATATCAATAACTATAGAAATTAAGCAATGAGTTTAATTATGTTAGTTTTCTATACGACGTATTTTACCACGGTGTTGTATTAAATTTTAAAATATTAATAGCTAACTTGTATCACGATGTTTTTTAATGCCATCTTTTATTTGCGAGAAAACAAAGTAATTTACAAGAAAGCATGTTGGTGATCGAAAAAAAATCTAGAACCACTGGCTAATAGAAATAGGATCCTTTTACCACCATTGTATATTAAAAAGAGTTCAACATAACAGTTTGTACCAGAAACAAAGCTGCTTTCACAATATGAACCACAAATCAGAACACTTGTGAAAAATTGAATTTCAAAGCTTCAATGAATAATACTGAGGCCGATGAAAAGTCTTCATTCTGGTCGTAATTAACTTCCTTAGCAGCTACGACTATAAATAAAAACACATATTTTGAACTAGTGCAGAGCATGTTAACGTCCTTCCATCAACGTGGCTGTAAAATGAGCAACAAATTGCATTACCTCCAAAGCTACTTGAATAGTTGTCTCAAAAATCGTTGTGAGCTAAGCGAGGAAAGTGAATGATTCCCCCACGATATGATAACAAGGAAATAATAATACAAGGGACAATGGGATATTTATATGATGAATTACTACTGGTCTATTTAACGTAATTGTCATGGGGTAGGCCAGTGCAAGAAATCTCTAATTCACCTATTATCACATATATGTGGAAATTTAAGGAGATTTCTCTCTGGTGATCAAAATTCAATGAGTTTTGCGTACACCCACACTTACTATACTCTAACAGCTGCATGCATAACAGTTAAGGAGGAATTATATCTCAGGAACTGGAGCTGAGAGAAAAAAAAATGATAACACCGACCAAATATTCTCCAAAAAGGACTAAAAATAAACTTCCAAATTCCATGTTCCCAAGTGAGAAAATTTTAACTTTAATAGAGAAAAAATAGCTATAAGTACCAGTGTGGAGCACAAAATGACGCCACGTGCTAGATCGGAATAAGTGATTGAAAGTGAAACTAATATTAGTTTTAAGTTAACACACCTGGAAGAGATCTTCCTAAAGCCTGAGTTTTACACTCCTAGCATATAGATTTTCGAAGACGACTCGAGAAAAGGGAATACTGAATACAATAATTTACATTGATATCAACTTTACTTGCAGGTGAAAATTCTAGACTAACAGAGAGATAAAGACCTTTTTTGTTTTTGATGTGAAGGTCGGCACCGTGGGCGGCCAAGAGGCACGCGATGGACGCCGGACTCTTCTTGTCCACACCGTGAGTGCCCAGACCAATCAGGAGCTGTAAATGTACGTTAGCATGAAATAAAACCAGTGGCAGATGTCTATGAAGTTTTGGGCTTCAACTGTGAATGTGCTTTTAGTGTACACTGTGTGTATTAGTCAAACAATTTGTGGATGTTGAATGAATTAAGCTGTTACAAAAAAATCACTTAAAATAGGCTATCGTCCACATTCTTACACAATGGCTTACGTTAAGCAAATAAATTTATATATAGAGCCATGAGAAATAGTATATATTTTTAGTGTAACGTGAATACTTTCCACGACCAAGTTTTAAGATTAGTTGATAACGTGATTTATTACCCAAAAATAACAAAACCTAAGCCACACATGCCAAAATGTAAGAAATCGTAATTGAAAAAGCTTTACTGTTTGCATATCTTATAAATATTGGGTACCACATGAGGCGTATAGTAACATAGCGATGTAAGCGCCACAAACGAAAACGTGAGAAAAACTCGAAGTTTCACGACTTTCAGAATGCGATATGTCTCCAATGAATTACGTTAGGAAGCTAGGATTGGTCTTAAAATGATCGTGAGCATATCTGGAATCATGCTACCTATGTGAAATAATTAAGTTATGTATACCTTCTGAAATATGAAACGATCACTGAGTCTTTCACCGATTAAAATTCATACTGTACAACACATTGGTGTACCACATTGCATAAAAATAGCAATAACACCTCGAAAACCCATAAAGAGGCTCCCCCAGAGGTATTGTTTGTTACTTTAAACACCAAGGTAAGTATCTTTAAAAGATAAATAAGACAAGATAGTACGATAATAGACCAATGGTAATGATGAGGATAGTGAATGAGTAAGAAAATAAAGCAAAATTTTTTCCGAACCTGCAAAATTTCGTCTGAGACCCCCAAAGGTATTGTTTGTTTGTACACCAAGGTGAGTATCTTTAAATGGTAAGTAAGACAAGGTAGTAAGGTAATAGAAAGCATTACATGTATAATAATATTAAACGCCTGCGGCGTATTGTAATGTTGTTTACACGGACTTTCGACCTTACTACTCACCTCAATTTTATTCTCCCACGACTTCCCCGAATAGCTGACATCGAGACGCAGATAGTGGTATAACAATCCCGATTTAGCCCAGAGTGTTGCTTACGTCACTATGTTACTATACGCCTCATATATAGTAGTTGAAATATATAGTCAGTGCACAATATTCATTGCATATATACACCTTGTCCCAAAAATAACGAGATCGTTCAAATAGTTGTGCCTAATATTTTTTAAAGCAATTCAGTGGCCAACGAATAATTTAATACGGAATGAGACTTCAAGATTTTGGATTGACCAATAAAAAACATTTATGCAGATGCCACAAGGGATTTAGTACTGATGACTTATGCCAGCGGAGAGGAAGCTCAATAAGTACACAGCTCCGTAGTAGTAGTACTGAGTGGCAAGTTTGTTCACATTCTAAGCAGTGTCTACAGTTACTAATCGTGCAGTGTTTAATAGTACACAACTTCTATTATTATCGGTTGATAGTTCCTCAGAGGAGTTCTATGTTAATGAACAAGTTAGGAGAAATTTTTATTTCAAATAAATCGTCAGTAAGGTACTTGGTTTCAAAATTTCATTGACCTACGTAGCTTTGTATCACGAGGTAAGTACTCTACTAGTTATACTGTTGTCAGTTCTATAACTAACTTCAGTTTCAGTTTGAAGCCATAGATTAACCGACATAGTTACTCGTATTACCTGTATAGAATACTAACTGATGGATTTAACACGTTGCCTCCGATTGCCTGATTGGTGTAAAACTTTACTTTGTACGCATAGTCACTAGAAGGATCTGAAAAAATTACAGAACCTAACCTCAGTGGTACACATACGTACCACTTCGGAGTCAACGTGTTAATGTGTTTGTATTTGAAATAAAAACAAGCGTCATTCCATTCGAGATGTAAAAATTTAAAGGTAGTCCGGGTAATGAATGAAATACATTTGGCAGCCACTATTTACTCTTAGGAAAATCTTCCCGAGAAATGCAATAAAAAATAAGATTAATCGCACTGCATTATTATAAATTTCATCCGAATGAATAAAATCAGAATATTTATACTGTATCCTAGTAATTCACGAGAGCAAGATATGAAATTTTGATGGAATTGATACGATGACAAGATGACACCAATGTACATTAACACGTTGACTCCGAAGTGGTACGTATGTGGACCACTTAGGTTAGGTTCTGTAATTTTTTCAGAACCTTCTAGTGACTATGCGTACAAAGTGAAGATTTACACTGGCCAGGCAATCGGAGGTAACGTGTTAACTCATAAGTTCCGAATTGAATGAGGTTGAGCAAGAAGAACATTTCAAATATTTAAATACTCTAATATTTCTCTACAGATTTTACCATGAAAAATATATCTCATTCATGTGTCATGTGCTGTCCTTACCGTGTGCCTAACAGTCAGCTCCACTTGACTGTAGAGAGCCATTTTGCAATCGTAACAATGCACGTTCTTACTGCTTTTGGAAGTATGAGACTGTACGCATTACTTGAGCGTGCGGGAGTCAGAGAATTTTTGATTGCCTGATTCCAGTTTATTTGAATTAACCTGCATTGTTAGTTCATTTCTTAGCTTGGAAATAGTTACTTCAACTGAAGTAAAATATTTTTCTATCTACTTCGAAGGATCTTTTTATGAAAAAATTGACTAGATTCTTCCGACGCACAGTTTTGTTGATTGTTTCACTAGTTCCGAAACTGTATCACTGCACCTTTCATTATATTTTCGCCGAAAACTTTCCTTTATGTGAGAATTCGTCATTTTCAACAGTTTCCATTCAGTACCTCTATTGTTTCATTTTCTATGGGCAAGTGAAGACGTTTTCTATTGAATTTCTGAGTTTTGCAAGGCTGTATTTCCAGAGTTCACTGTCATATACATATAATGACGCGACATCATTACAATTTTTTACAATGTTATTGATGGCAGAGCTAGATTTTTATCATACTTGTTTATCTAACGCTTATACATGTGTGCTGATTCCCATTTTCCCCAAGTATTTCCCTTTCATTCATTCAGACGTTATGCATGGATGAAAACTCCGCGATTGATGTTGTGAGAACCATGGATTTCAAGGTGGATCATGGCATGTGATCTGAACGTTCTTTTCAAGTAAATATTCATGCGTATAAAGTTATATTTACAACCTTTCAGCTTGATATGTTAGTCCATATGTTACTAATGGTTTGGTCATCGTACAGTAAATAGATTTATTTTATTCTTTTTGTTCGTAGGATAACGTACATTTTCCAAAAAAAATGAATAAAACGCTATCAGACACGTCAGCACTCTACAGTAGCACATAATGCTACTCAAACATATGAAGTTTCTAAGAAACAATTGAACATGTCATTGTACTTTTCAGCACACCATTTGTGCAGAGAAGATACCCATATTAATCTGTTTTGACAGCACTTTGTGTATATTAATGAATTTACTGATGGATAAATGGCGTCAGAACGTTTTAAAGAGAGATGTAAATGCAAGTCAAGATTGCAAAAAGAAGCGCTCGTGACCAAGTACCGATTGCATACGAGTGTGCACATTTTTTATTATTGTCTTGCACAGGTCCTAGTTTTGCACTAATATATCGTTTACTAGAAAACCGGGAATGGAAGAAGCACAAGAAGCACCGGTAATAGGATGCAGCAAGTACAGGGTTAGCCATAAGTAAGGCACTCCTACGGATGTGGGATTGTCGATAGCACTGTAACTTTAGCAGCACTAACGTGCTGAAAAAGATCTGCACCCAGTATACACCTCAGGAACAAGCTAGGAAAATAACCGAAAGCTTGTACACTAGGCCAGTAATCGAAAAAGGCTGATATATTAAGTACTGGTGTGGCATGATGGTGAACGGGAGAAATCAAATCACAAGCAACCATTAAAACAGATGATTAGACACAAGTGTACAATAAAAAAATTCAATCCTGCAGAGGTGGCGGGACATACAAACAAACCCCTTCCAGGGTAACATCGTTAAGGCCGTTGAGATACTTATAGGTCTCAATGACTTGTCTTCGCAGTCTTCGTTGTTCTAGGGAGATAAGTTCAAGATGTTGAAGACGTCTTTAGTAACTGAAATTGCGGAGTTTCAGAATCATTTTCGTTACATTATGTGGAATTGTTTCAATTATATTAATATCTATTCGTAGGGTAGGAGACCAGAGTTGCACTGCATATTCCAAATGTGGCCGGACTAGAGCTTTATAAAGCGATAATATTATGTTCTTTGACTTGTATTCAAAGCTTCGTGCCATGAAACCGAAAATCCTGCTAGAATTTCTGATGTTTTTTTCAACTTGTTCGTCATGTTTGAGATTTTTAGTGACAATGACACCGAAATCTCTATGTACCTGCTACATAAAGGAGAGTAGCAAAATAACTGCAGATTAAGAAAAGGAGCAAAATACGCCCAACGTTAAGAAAAGGAGCAAAATACTCCCAACGTTAAGAAAAGGAGCTAAATGCCTGCAATGTAGAGAAAAGGAGCAGCCGCTCACCTTGCCAACATCCTGGAGGTCCTGCAGCTGGCGCAGCTGAGCGAGGGTGTGGTGGCGGAGGGCCTCATGCAGAGGCGTGTCCCCGTCCTTGTCCGATAGGTTCAGCTTGGCACCCTCACGCACCAGCAGCTGGAAAACAATATGTTATCAATTATCTGCTCGTGAAATCAAGCTGATCCATTTTAAAAGTTTAGGATTTAGTGAACAACGAATTATTATTATTATTTAGTTGGGTTTTAGTTCATTGTTTACAGGAGCAAAATGACGAACCAAAGATATGACGGGCGAAGCACCTTAAATTTGGTCCAGTGCTAATGAAGAAGAGCAAGGAAATAGTGTGATACTCTAGAATTCTTTGATGTAAAACTAAAATTTTTACGACGGAATTATTTTTCAAGTACTTGTCTAAACACTAAAAAGCACATGAAGAAATTTTCAGTTATGGTCGAGTGATTTCCACATAAAACGTGGGAACTCCGACGCATCACTTTTGCACTATCAAATCTTCGGCTTTAACCAGACCCTACAGCAAATGACATCGGAGACAGTAAAATGCGTGATGAAATTTAGATCGTAAAACATGGAGTAGAAGTGACTAACAGCTTAACCTAACTTTTACACACAAGATTTACACGCAACTTTACAAGTGAATGAGAGCCACGGTCTGATATAAGGTTCCACCACCAAACGCCAGTACTTCACGAAAAACGAGGAGAGTATGTGCCTTTCCATGGAGAGAGGGTTTTATGATATAATAAAAACTGGAAAAATTCAACAGCACTAAGTCAGATGAATTTAGTTAAATATTACGTAAATTACATTGATACGTTTATTAATTACTTTTGTCGAACAAGTTGCCTCACAACATTGATTCATTCAAGATAATTTAACACAGTAATATATAAGAGCAAGGTCTTAAATTGTAACAAGATACAAGCGATAGTCCTACTTGTTATAGAAATACTACATAATAAGAATTAAATCTATGAAGCCGGAAAAAAAACAATTATATCGTTCAGCGTCGTTATTCAACTCGGGTCTTTCAACAAAGCCCCCTGTAAAATAAAATAAAAATTTTGTAAGTTTCAATTCGGGCGTACTCTAGTACGCCGGAATAAGTATAGTGCTGCTAGACTGACTACATACAATTCATAATCGAAGAGAAGCCAATCTTTCTAACGTAACGTAAGACGGTAACGTAAGAACCAGAAATAACGGTCAAAAACTATTACTGAGAAACTTCAAGAC
>VCRD01004050.1:23001-44464 GCA_006783055.1 Trinorchestia longiramus
TAATAGTAAGTAACTTTTCGCATGGAGTTCGAAAGCACGATTTTAGAAGCGAGAGACTTGATAGGCTAACTACTAAACAGAGGGGAACAAAGTAAGGTGTGCTTACATTGTACTTTAGTCCGAATACACCAGCAGATTGAATGCACAGTACAGAGCATTGCTACATGCATTACAGAAGCATTTAAGAGAGAATCCCAAAGAGTTTAGTCATGGCTTCTGCTAGTTAACAACTGGACAATATTGGAGTAAGAACTGCCTAATGTCCACTAAATTGTTTAGCTACTGCAGGGCAGAGCAGGCTCTTGATTGTCAACAATAAATGCAACTATAATTACATGATAATTTAAGTCATGCAGTTTCACTATACTCACGACGAAAAATAGAGCTAGATTTCAATAGAGGATTATAACTTGGCATCAGCTTAATTATTATTTAAGTATTAGCTGTACTGCTTATTTGCACGTCACTCAAATTTGTATAACTTAGGCATACAAGATAGTATTTTCCTTTCTTTGTAAAATTTGGCGCTAGCTTCGATTTATTTTCATCTTCGAATGCTAAAAGTCTCACACTGATATTAGTTAAAATTGTTGTTTGATGCAGGTATGAAGATTGCTACTGAGTCCCTCACTTCGCTAAAAAAATTTCTAGAAGCTTCGATGAAACGCAATCTTTAATCACCTAAATTATTTTATCTCAACTTCACCTGATCAAACATATTCAGAAATTATCTTCATTTATTTTTCTAATGTAGTTAGAAAGTTTCCTTCCATATTCTCGTTTGCTTCATAAACATGTAAAGTTATAATTCCCAAAACGATTTCCTGCATGGCAATCGGGTAAAATCCACTGAATATTAAAATTAATTTCAAATATTGCATTCTACTCTAATACGATTGCTCTTTCTGCATATAAATTTGAAGAAACAGTCTAGTACCTTATGCAATACAGAAAATTTGAAATCATCACGTGCATAGAACATGCTGTGCATATCAGCATCGTCTTCGCATTAAAACTGTACTTCTTACAAAATTAAAGTAGAACAAATTGAGCGTATATGAGAGCCGGAAGTAGAAATATTTAGGATCAGAAGGAGTAAATAATTCTTTCCCTGCATTGTAAAGTGAACGTTTTCCTGCCTCGTGTTTATATACGACGGCTTTTTACGTTCAAGTGTCAAAATACTTTCAGAGACACACTAAGAAAGACCACAACACACGGACCACACAAAACACTGTAAAGAACAAGAGACTCTGGTTTGTAGAAAGCCTCGCCGACAGGGTTAAGTTTGCTGCGTTTTCACGGAGAGCAGAAATAATTTACTCTCATAGACTCAAGATTTATGAAGAAAGAGTAACATCTTTCACGCATTGGGATATACTTACTCTCTTAAACTGTAATTGTTGCAGAATGTGAAAAGGATGTGCACACGCTAAGTTTTTTGCTCATGGTTATCAAAATTTGATAATATACGTAAAAAATGTACACTTTAAACACTATACTCATTGTTGGCATCAGTGAACGATGACTTGGTTTCACTAAGTGCGAAATACGATAACGATTAGCCATTATAAAACGAAATATTTAGTACTAGTGGCACATCGTTCAAATGAAACTGATGGTACTCTTTTTTTCGAGAGAAATACCCCACGGTCCCCACCATATATGTGCTGTCAAGGCACCACAAATTTCGATGCTTTTGTGTATCCAGTTTTCAATATCTTCTGGAGGACACTAACTAGACGATTAATTTGATACCTGCTCCTCAAAGAAAAGAGGCTCAATTTTGTTCTTCATAACCTGATGTTTTTAGATGTGTATGAAGGTATTTAAGATACAATGGAATTTAACCATTACATAGAGGAGTGGTTTTTTCTTAGGCAAGTGGGTGCTACCACACATTACAAATATTCTCAGGTCCACGGGCCGCATCCCTCTCCCCTCCTTCTCTTCTGGACTAATGGTGAGTCAGCAATCAAACCGTTAGCATGTCAGCATTAGACGTTACTCATCAAGATACTAACTGGTGAACTTTAATTTCTACAATTGAAGCGTTAGAGCCTTCTGCCACCAAAATGGCAATACAAAATGTACGAATATAAACAGAGCACTCTCAATAATAAAGCAAGTTGAATTTTTCCTCAAAAAAAAACAGACTCGGGCACTGTCACACCAATAAGCCCGCACTACACCGCAATAAATCTTTGTCATTAAAATCAGATCATATCTAATACACAGAAAGAGATATGAAGCGTTATATTATGAGAAATGAACAGGAATGCAAGGTTCTTCCACCAAACGTAAGTACTTCACAAAAAACTAAGAAAGTGATAGAAGGAGAGACAGAAGTTCTGTACGAAGGTGGAGCAGTCAAAAGCACCATATTTCAGATGGAACATTTTGAGGCCTCCAAGGAGGAGCCGCGTCCCTACCTGGGGTTGAAATGGAGACTTTTGGCCAGAGGATGACTCAGAGGAAGCGTGCAGCTGAGGTACACCGGTGTTAGTTATGTATCTGCGTCGACTGGCTCAGTAATATAGAATGGTTCTCCCAGACGGTATGGGTCTTTAACTCTCCTGGAGCTTTCCAATACCTGCTATCCTCCCAATCTGGTAGGAATTTGCTAGGTATGTGTGACATCGCGAATGTAAGGGGTCAGTAACGAAATCTACATATATATTTAAATGAGAATATTCGGATCCTAGAACCTAAACTCAAGATAGGTCTCGGATAGGGATATTTCTTCGAAAATAGTTTCAACATGATTGATTTTTTTGAACTCAATGAATAGTATTAATGTATTTTCATGTCTTGAAGTGTTCCAATTGATAAAATTGATAAATATAAAAACGTACGACTACATAAAACTAATAATTGCTCTTTGAGAATTCAGTGAATCTGCTTGATTTTTCATATTGGTCAATACAAATGACGTCACTCTAGTTCTGAGTGATGTCAGTCGTAGGTCAATGCTGATGTGGGTACATTAGTTATTGTTGACAACGCTACAGATTCCTTTTTTATTCACTCCCAATACCTTAACCCCTTTCTTCCAATTCTCTTTGATAATTGTTTGATGTATCGCAAAAAGAACGTCAGACTTCAACAAAAGTTGAGTTTTGGATCCTTGCAATTAAGTCAATAGCTGAGGAGCTAAGTTCCCCATATTCGATCTTACAGCCTTTTATCGAATTCTTAGTTTTTGAATTTGAGAATACAATCCACGTACGGAGAAAGTCTTTCAAAAATTGCGTGTCTCACAACTCCAGGTAAGCAGAACGTCTTTGAATACTACGAAGAGCAAACTGTTGTGTATGGATATTTGTATACTGTATCGCTTCTTGGCGAACGATGAATTGGATCGTTAAAGAAACGGTTTACCCAAGAAAAGCAATTCCACTTCACGAAATATACTAATTCCTAATAAAAACATAAGATACTTTTTCATTCAGATAATATTGGAGAAATTTTACGCCGCTGGACAGCGAGTTTTCGAGTAGTTTGCAAGTAAGTGTTGAATTACTTGTTTTCGTTCAGAGTAAGACGGTAGGCCTAAAACCTTCATAAAAGGTCAATTTCTACCTCACCCTGACAATCTGGGTGTGGTGTCGCTCAACAGCGAGGTGTAGTGGCGTCTGTAGGTTCACGTTCTGCAAGTCCATGTTGGCTCGGCCTGCGTGGACGAGGAGCTCTGCGACCTGCAACAGTAGATTAGGTCAAGAATCTGGGTGAGGATTCTAGCTTGGAAACTAAAAGTAATCTCAAGTAATTATGTTCAATTGAGCACGAACAGTTCATGATAAATCATGCTTATTTACATTTGTAGTGCAGAATTTAATTTGGGTGTGTGCAATTCGAAAAACACAGCATATGTATCATAAATAGTTTTAGTGAATGATTAATTACGTATCTCATATAAAAAGCACAACTGCAGTGTACGTTCGTTCACATAATTTCAAGCATGTAGTATGTTTAACACGCATGTTCGAGTTGTCGATCGTTATACTGGTCTAATGACACGAATTTTCCTACATACCTGAGGAGCAAATTTCTCGTATAACTATGGAGACATACAAGTCTTTCTGATGATCTAGTGGGTAAAGAAGCTAATATATCGACACAGTGGTCGACTGGTATGTAACAGGTTTCGATTCTTTACGTTGGCTGAACGATTTCCCCACGAGAGCTGAAGCGAAGATATGTTGTACTTCCAAGTAATAACAAATTCTCGTAAGGCAGCTTCTCCTTCAAGGGCCACACACACCTCTCACAAAACGGCTACTTACTTGGCTTGGCAAGAAAGTTATCGGATATATTATTCACCTTTTGATTAGTGTAACTCAAGCTTTAATTGAACACATTTCAAAACATAACTATTGCCACTACTTGTTTGTACGTACAATTTTACGCACATACCTCGACATGGTTGTTGAGGGCGGCAAGATGAAGTGCAGTGTAACCGTCATCCTTCTTCTCATCCACGATCCAGGGCCTGTTGACTTTGCTTAGCAAGATCCGCATCGCACTGCACAAAAAGATAAAATCTTAGGAAACTTCAACATGACTTTTTCTGGAAAATAGATAACGGATTTAGTTAGGGATTTACGCCCTGAAGTACAGAAATAAAGACCAGGAACAACATAAATAAGGTGTCTATCAATGTTAACGCAGATCATCATTAGCCTCAGTTCTTTGGAAAGCCTGTCTAGTGAAGGTTAACGAAAGCGAAGATACAGGACTTTCCAGCCAGTAGTGTAATCCAGGCATAGGACTTTCCAGTCGAGCCCAATCAATTTCCTCTGGAAGAATGAAGCTAGTGCCTCAACATGCTTGAAAACAATGAAATGCTTGTCTTTAACAGAGCTATGTTACGTCCAAACAGTTATGTTTCTAAACCAGCGTCAGATTTCTTTACCTGCGTAACCGGTGAAAAATAGGTATTGCGAGGCATAAGACTATCAAGAATCATAGTCACATTTTTGTATGTCAGGTTATATTTCAGAATATATTGAAATTCACAGACTGTACACTCTAAACAAATTAACATAACATCTGAGCATATCTCTAAAGTTTTCTAAAATTTTTTATGAGCTTTATATGCACTGAACTTATGCGACGAACATAATTTTAAAGTCACGATTTTAAATGAAAATACGCCGTGGTCGAGAGCTATTGGTTTACTGTAGAGCCATCGACTCGCCATCACTTCAAGTATATTACCTTCGTTCGAGTGTAGAGCATCCATCGTTATCTTGTGGTTTAAATGTGCTTTGTTCTAACGGCGTTGACTTTGGAGAGCACGATATTGCTTGACTAAATTAAAATACCACACACGATGAGGATATGATTGTATGAGAATGCCTCTGGATAGAGAAAATAGCGATCGTTCGCTTCCGGCATATCTAATAATCGCTTCCCGCAACGGATATACTCCTGTTCGAAGGGAAAAAATCTTAAGAAAAATTTCAAGGTAGAACTGATGACTAAATTTTCTCGTAAGCATAACTTGAACCAATGGAAAATAGTTTTGGGAACTGTAGTAAATGTCATTAAAGTAATCCGTTGAAGTTACCGTTCGTACATCAACGTAAACGAGTTGACGGGCTTCAATCACGATAAGAAAAAAACAGTGTAAAATTTTCAATGAAACGAAATAATTAACAGTAGAGAGCAACAGAAACAACACCTATCGTAAAAAATTTTGAATATTGCGCAGTACGCTGGATTCTTCATATGCAAGAGAGAGAAAAGGAAATATAAAAAACAGGTCAAAATACTGAACCTTCTATCGACTCCTGCAACAAACCTTGCTGGTATTATGCTGAGTGAATGGAGGCCACTCAGGACCATTAATTCCTCAAGGTACCTGACAACGAAGATGACCGCTAAGATTTAATCGAATTAGATGATAGTGACCCCCAGCCAAAAAGAAGTCAAGGAACCCAATATTTTACAGAGAAAAGAGAGGTTTCCAAAATACGCTGCACGACAACCCATTAGGGCACGACAACCCAAAGCTCATCCCATTATGGTTTACCATTCAGGATTCAAGCATTTTCATGTTACCGTAAATTAAGCCGGAGAAATTTATCGCCTATAAATCGGGCAATTGGCTGTATCCGTTTTATCAATCGTGTTCAGGAATAAGCATGACCCAGTAGTCCTCTCAGTACTAAAATTATCATCCCTTTTTTTGTAGTCTATCGGAGGTTGAAAAACCAGCCTTCGTATACTAATCAAATACTATGCGCTTCCGTCCAAACTATAATCTAACCAGAATTCCAAGTATTGTAGAAATTTAAAAAAGAAAATAAAACAAGGACTACAAAAATCCAAATATCTCTTCGTGAATACGAAACGAAGAAGTAACCGATTGTGCATCGGTACCCTTGGGAAAGGCAACTTTCCTACTTACTAAAATATAAAATTAGCGAACTGTTTTACAAGAAGTACACAAGTAAACTTAAACAATCGCAAGGAGGGATCATAGCAGCGGAAACTACACTTCTTAGGAAAATGGTAGCCATAGAAATAAATAGATAAATGATGTCAGAGACTCAATAATGGAAAAGCTCTCGAATTCCATTACTACACAATTTAAATTTTTAGTATGCACTGAGCTATACAAATGAAGTCGTAGAACCACAGCAATTTCATACAGAAATATTGCCAATAGTAGTCCACGTACAAAGAAGCTCAACACGTGCAGAAGTACGAGGAAATTCACAACCAGCAACAATCCACCAAAAGCAAGAATAGAGAATAGCTGTATTTTTTATTAGTATTTGTACATGAAACGTTTAGCATTGTATCTTCGAACGAAACATTGAAAGATTTTTAAAGTGATACTATACAAAAGTATTAACAATATTTTAGTGATATGGTTGTAGAACTAGAAGCAAAACGTAGAAACAAGAGGATATAAAGCTTACAGCAAAGACTGGCCCTCGGAAAAAAATAGTTTTATTATATAGACAGTGCAGTGAACTCTATGGAAATGAAATTAGTTTAACAAATAACAATTTGTGACCTGGAACATAGAAAATATAATGAAAATATGTAATTTACTCTATTTTTATATGCAATGTAGAACCTATATACCTATATAACGAGTGCAGACCAACACGATAACAACTTATTCAAAAGACGTTGAACTATGAAATAAATTACACATGCAATGGATTAATAATCCGATAATATCATGAGCTCAGACTGGTTTTGAAAGTAATCTAAACTCAAAAAGTATCGTAAAATGAAGAGTAAGTAACAGGAGGTGTCATTAAACAATTTTAATGTTGAGATAGATCATGATTGTGCATAAACATCAACTAAAAATGCGCAGAAGTTTCACAGTTCTACAAGTATTGTACTCGTATGTAGAGCGTATCAAATCTTACGGGAAGTTTTCTAACATATGAAAAAAACTACGTTTTACTTGCCGATGACTCGAAAACTAGATCTTATTAACGATTGTAAGACACAATATTGTTTCAGGCAAAAAACTTGCGTCATAATTCTGAGAGGTTCCAGTCAAAATTACGTTTCGAAAATATAATAGAGAGACGAGTGTCGGGAAAGTGTATGATTCTACACTGAACTATCCAAAGTGAGATATATCGAATTTATGTTTGACAGCATAGCGATATCAAGCGGATGACAAGGCTAAAACTGCAACACTTTGATATAAGTAGATGCTAACTTATATTAATACAAGACTTCCGACGACAAAGCAATGTAAGCGAAGAAGTAACTTTTAGTTTTAGTAACCGATGACTTCAGGTACGAGAACCTGTATAGGCAAATAACGAAAAGAGAGCAAATAAAATTCTACAATGGTAAAAAATAGGCCATAAGTGGTATCACTATCACAATTTAGAGCAAATGGCCACCCCAAGGAACTGGTGTAGAACTTTTTTCTGTGCTTGAAGAAGGCGGTGAGTGCCTCCTCGCGCCCGTGCCTAAATATAACGATGGCAGGGGTGCGCCGGCTGCGGCACACGACGCTGTAGCAGCAACTGTCATCTGGTGAACCAGTGTGTGCTTGTCATCTTCACATGAGAATCAACGCATAATGAGATGATAATGTGTGCATAATAGTAAGATTCATCTGGTGAACCAGTGTGTGCTTGTCTTCTTCACATGAGAATCAAAGCATAATGAGATGATAATGTGTGCACAATAGTAATAGAGTCATCTGGTGAACCAGTGTGTGCTTGCCTTCTTCACATGAGAATCAAAGCATAATGAGATGATAATGTGTGCATAATAGTAATAGAGTCATCTGGTGAATCAGTGTGTGCCTGTCATACTCACATGAGAATCAACACATAATGAGAGAATAATGTGTGCACAATAGTAATAGAATCATCTGGTGAATTAGTGAACGACTTCCCCACATGCTTGTGGTGTCCAAGCATGAAGTTTGTCTAAAATCAGCATTTGGAACCCGATATAAAAAATATGAAACTGCCACATGTCCGTAGCAAGTAGAAACTAAATTTAAATTACTAAATATTATTTTCTGTAACAAACAAACCGACTCTGCAGTGAGCAGATAGAGATATGACGAAAGTACGTTAATTTTTCTGAGTACACTGACGAGGCCAGACACCATGAACATTCCCTTTACTGAAACAAACTCGGTATACATACATACATACATACATACATACATACATACATACATATTCCCCATCATGTTTTACGGTCCAGAAGAAATAAGGTTCAGACCATGATGTGCACTTATGCTGAAAAAATTAACTGACGAACATCTCACACTAACAGACGGAGCTGGAGCAGTTTGCATCGTATTAGATGTACATAGGAGTTCAACCACCGTCTCAGTTGAAAGAGTGTTTTCAACAGCGGGTAGAAGCACCTAAACGAGACGAAAAATTGAAGAATGAAATACCCAGATAAAGTATCAAAAACACTCATGCAGGAGATTAGTTAAACAGTAAGTCTCCTTCTCAAAAGAGAGAGAGAGTGTAGCATAATAGAAGAAAAAAAGACCCAACGAACTACAATGCAGAACCTAGAACAATTCGCTGCAATAAGTGCTGCTCATTTTACCGTGAGTAGTAACGGGTGCCAGCTCTTCACACTACACTGACGACGCCAGACACTCTCAGCATACCTTTCTGACTGTAGCTCTGGACTCCTACATGCACTAGAGGAGCGCTAAGTCTCCAAGATACGTTGAAGGAAAATCCTCGTAAGATCATCCCCTTTGAAGGAAGAGGTCGCTGGAATGCATTCGCAGCTTCAGTATGAACTAAAATCAAGAATATTATGGTGTGCAATTTCATATGCTAGTGAGCTAGCTATTCTACGAAAGCCTAAATGTTCTCCAAAGAAATTAAATATTTTGCTGCATATAGTGTTCTTACAACATTTGTACGATATATGATGTTTCAAAACACATTTGCATTGGGATGCACTGCATACCCTCAAAGTAAAGTAAATATATTATTTTTATTGTAGCCGATTATGACACAAAAATACATCCCAACATAGAGAAATAGCTGCAATATTGAACAGCTATTACTCTTGAACGTAGGCAAAAATAACACAAGAAATCAGTGAGAAGTTTAACATTTACAAAAATACATCAACAAAAAGTATAGATTCTCAGTCACTATCAAATATTATACTACACCATCTCATACTACTACTATTATTTTAAACATTTTCTTTTTCATTTGCTCGCACAATAATGTTACTTTTTGGATATTGCCAACGTTCGCTCAGAGAGATTTTTGATTATTTTAATATTGGGAGGTCAAACCCGTTTCACTGTGTTCGTGTGACCTTCGATTAGTACGCAGAACCAACAACTCACAGCAAACACCAGTTTTTGAATAAACTAGAACATGCAGTTAAATAATCGTAGTATAGAGCAATAACCAATGTGGGTTATTATTGCCACTCGATCAACAATAATTAAGCCGTGACCTAAACATCACGTTTACATAGATCATGAAAATACGCAGTGCTGATACTTGTTTAATTATTGAACTTTTTGACGACAGTTTTAGTATTTTCACAAAAAATAAGAGAAAATATTTCGCAGTGAAAATACGGTTAACTAAAAAAAATAGGGAATAATAAAGTATGTTTTCCCATAAAATATTATAAAAAATTAATCCAATCTCAAGCTATAGATTATTCGGAAGTTACTAACTCATGAATATCAGATTTCGATGCCAACGCTACCCAGAATGTCTGTGCCTACTGAGCAGCGCGGTATTCCAGCCATGAACAAAAAATTTTCATACCAGCGTTGCACAAAATTCGACCAGTTGTGCTAACGAGAGCACTGACTCAGAGTTAGTGCAGAGCAACACAGGAATGCACGCTAAATTCACTAAGCAGTGCGCTCATTTTGAGTAGACCGCTTGCATCACCGAATATGAACGGAGATGTGAGACAACGCATCAACGATGCGTAATTTTTTGGTCTACGAACGCATGGAAAAAAGAGGGTCATCAACATCTGGAAGGCTTCAACAATTCCCTGTACAGCATGTGACAGTACCACACTATATTTGAAGAACACATTAATATTACACGTATGCAGTTACTGGAACTGCAGAGTACGAATACTATAATACGCTGTACAAATAATGTATCACGCAAGTACCACATACAATAGAAATGTCCACTATGTCACCAATAAAAAGAACCAGAGTTGTATAATTCTAAAAACAACAAGGCACTAAATCAAAGATGGAAGTACAACAAACTTCTCTGGCAAACTTGACAACTTCACAAAGAAAAACGCTTTAAAGTGGCTTTTCATCCAGCAAGTTCATGCCTTTGAAGATATGAAAACTACAGGATAATCTGTATATCGCAACTTACATGATATTCCAAAGGATTCTTTTCTGTGATTAATGTCGCCCAGTTACGGAACATCATAATGAATGAAACTTTTACTTAGCAATGAGGTGCTTGGCTATTAATGAAAACAGACCTCGACATTTTGTTTGTTTTGAAACAAATCGAAAGTCGTCCATTAAACTTTGCCCTGTACACCAACGATTTTAAAACTAAATAAACTTTCAGGTAATCAAAATGAGCAATACTCCCATTTACAATAGTTTCACATGGTTTGATAATGCACGAAATTAAAATGGTATGAGGTGCCCTGGCTTTTTCCTTGCATCAGAAGGTCAGCCTGCAACAAAAGGTTGTTATTCGGAAGAAGCTTCTAACCAGTCCTCCCTGTCCAGTATTCAGCAGGCATTAATGGGTTAAACACTCCATGCTACCAGTGTCGGTAATATTTCCTACTCATGACTTTGTGTTCCTGTACCACCACTCCTGGACCTCTCCTGTACTAGCACACCTGGACCCTTCCTGGACCCCTCCTGGACCCCTCCTGTACCACCACTCCTGGATCCCTCCTATACCCCCACTCCTGGACCCCTCCTGTACTAGCACACCTGGACCCTTCCTGGACCCCTCCTGTACCAGCACACCTGGACCCCTCCTTTACCACCACACCTGAATCCCCTTCACCCCTTCACCCCTGTAACCCCCGCGAGGGTTTGCAGAGGTCCCGAATTAACCTGAAGAGCTTGGCACGAGCCTATCTTTGAGGGCTGCCAAGCCGCCAGACGTCTCTTGACAAGTGTTCATGCCAAGCGCTTTTTTAGCTGCATCCTTTTTATGGGCTTCTTTTAAATGAAGCGCTGAGCTCACTCTCAACTCCCTCCCTCTCCCTGTCTCTCTTCACCAACAGTTAGCAGCTCAAACAAAACTCAGCGCACGTACGACTCTATTTAGTCTTGATTTCAAATGTAAGAAAATCCAGCAGAATGTGGGGAAATAGTAAAAAAATAGCTTTGACAGTCCTTACTCAAATTGAAGTTTCTATTTTTCTTATAGTTCACAGGATAAGAACAGATTTGTTTGCGTATGTAGAAAAGGTGATACTAAATAATTTATCCGCTGAAAATAGAACCAGAATAATTGAGCTTAATCAGCATTCGCTATTTTTTATAATTCTATGTTATAAAATACTCCGTTATATTACGCACGATTTACTATTTCCATTTTGACATCAAAATAGCCTTCGAATCGTGATAAAATGTGGGAACCTTAACATCGTTTAAATCGAGATAAAAAAAACTAAATCACTGAAGCGGTCCATGGGACACGATTGCCACTGCTTCATATAAAAAATAAATAAATGGAAAACCTACGTTTCCACAAAGAAGACGAAATTGCAACATAGTTCTAGATGTATCACAACTTTTCTACTATTTCTATGAATTATTGTACGAAACCTCCCGGCACAAAATAAGGGACCCCCGAATGACGTACTCTCTCTAGAAAGAAAATCAAAACCAATGCTGAATCTACCGCAAATTTTCACTCATTTTATTAAATGTGTATGGAGTAAGTAATCTCGTTTGCTCGTGATCAGAGCGAAGTTTCCATGCTATGATAATTACAAAGAATGCCAATGTATCATAATGAGCCATCTCAAAGATAAAAGAGAACAGAATATGGCAATGGGAACGAGCCATTTGCCGATGCTTGTGGAGCCACCAAAGTCCCATGCCGTCCAACCCTGTGGTCTAATGAAAAAAAAGCTTTCTTGAACATTAATTACATTCTCTTTCGCGTGTCTACGATGGGACTACAAAGCAACTCCATGTGACTTTTCCTACATTTACTACCTCCTACACGACGAACTGTTTGAGAAAGTACGTCCGAATGACAGGGTACGCTAATGGAGAACGGACAAAGGCTGACACATCTTGAAAATTCTGAGTGCTAGGTATGTAAATATTTGCATCTATAGATTCATTAAAACTATCCCTGTTCTTGTAGCGACGTTTTTCACACAGTTGCAGTGATCATATGCAGCATCAATTCTTACCTGCTGCAAGATTTCCGGTTTTCCCTCATGTATGAAAATCTCAGCCATTATACCTGCTTTTCATATTGGCAGGTTCATCTACTGACGTGGGCTTATTTTTTATATTTTTTCAGAATGCGATCAGTTTCACTCCCTGCATTAAGAGCCCTAAATTTACAAACTAAAAAAACAGCAAATGCGAGTATTCGCCGTCCGACGCACGCGCACTAGGACAACCACACTGGCGTTCAGATCTGCGATAATAGACACACATTTGTAGCAAAAAGAATCGAGAAAAAACCCTGCACACACACATTTCAGATCACACAGCTGTAAGTTTTAAGTTTTGCTTCACAGGTTACATAACACATGATTTTATTAAAGCAGGGGAGTAATTTCAAACAAATATTTCAGATTCTACTGGGTGGGGCATGAATATTGTTACAAACCAAAAACAATTTTTTCCTTGAAAAAAGACATTTATTATAAAGCCTGAATTTAACAAATAGTAAATAATTGACTAATCTACGACTAAAAAAAACGACTACGACTACTTTGAGAAGTCTTTCAGGAAAGTCTTTAATGGCCGCATGAGCTACACTTCTAACAGTATTTTCTCCCAGCATTTATTCAATTTGGACTTGAAAACTTTGATACTCTGGGAAGAAGTAGTCAATTGTTCCTTTTACTAAAATTCAGTTCATTTTGTGGGTTTTCTCTAGTTTGAATACTTCGTATGGACTCAGTTAATTTTCATGCTTCTCTATAATGAACTTTTGCATCAATTCTACACACATCAATAGTTAATGGCTAATTGTTTTGTAAAATATTAGTCATACCCTTGATAATGAATGTCATCAAATTACATTCGGTAATATTTGCAAACTAATAATTATTAAAATTGATTTGAGAACGTGTAACAGGAATTATGTCCCACCATGTAGGTGGAATTTTAATCCCCTCTCAAAATTTACAGCACATTTAGTCACATTATGTCTGTAAATTTCTTGGAAAGTACTTCGCAATGGTTTCGTTGAAATATGTTAGGGTTTTAGTCTAATTCATTCAACACATCATCTCCAGTTTAGCTAGTTTTCATCATGCAATCGCTCAAAACATCTATTGGGAATATGTTTTCTTCACCCTGCAACCTAGCGCAGATTTCAAGATTTGAACTGAACAAGAATTATTTATTTAACCCTACACTGCACGAATTATTTAAAAAATTCGAAGGTGTGTCGCAACGACTGTACTTCCCCGGCCGATGTGTGTAGCAGCGCTGTGATGGCGTTTGGTACATGATCAGTCAGTTCCTGATGAGGCACAAGCAGCTACTGCGTCTCAATAATTAATTATTCAATATGATTTGACATGGAAAAATAGGTATTTGCCATATCTGTCACGCCATGCAGTGAAGGGTTAAAGTTAAAGCGTTCCAGTTTTTTTAGCTTCTGAGAGGTAAATTGTTACTGCTCCTCAATGTTATGATATTTTATTCCCTTGAGTTCCTTTGAAGCTCCATGAACGCAATGCTCGTTGCTCTCAGTGGCTTTTCCCCCAGACTCGCTGCCGCTGCTACCACGCACTTCTCTAGTCTTGATTTCACGACATTCGCTTATTATTCACCTCGAGTTACAAATGAAATAAATAATCAATGGCTTAATAATTGCCACAGTAGAGCATAACTCAACAGTAAATGAAATCAGGTTTCCAGTTCTTGATGCTAACATTTATGACCAGCGACGATGATCCCCGGCGACTGTTGCCATCCTCATAGTAGAATACGTATGAACCTTCAACTAAATGGTTTTATAGAACAAACAGAATTCTATGACGATTACATCAAAGCCATTGGTTAGTAAGTTTCAAAACGACACTCCATGTAAACGGAAGTTGAATTATATCGAGAAGACAATCGAAATTTCATTCACATATCCACGGCAACATGAAAACCGCGGTGTACAAAATGAAAAAAATTGAACAAAATGTGGAAAACTGCATAGCAGGTGAAAAAATTAACAAAATATTGTCTACATCTTTTCCATCAGCGTAGATGAAGACTAACAGCTGCAAAGAGTATACAAATTATTCCGTAATTAACAAGTGTAAATTAATACCTCTTCCTTGGCGAGATATTCGCAATCGTATGTAAGAAATTGAAGTAAGGAAAACAAACTCCAGCATTACTTCCTACAAGTTGTACAATTTAGATCAATCGAGAGCGTGAAAACATTTCGTAGTCTAAGAATAAGTTCAATGAAATGTACACAATCTGGAACCGTCGGCGGAACTTAAATATCTCTGACGAGAAAATTCAGCGTCAATACGAGAAAAAAAATCGTTCATTACAACCAAGTTGATGCATGACATATGAATTAACATTACATTTTCTGATTTCTAAGTCACATCGTGGTGGAACTATACTTTTTATAATGTAAAAACTTTATGCCTTCACTAAACAAAAGTTTAAAATATATAGAAGCGAGGATAATGTTGAGGAGACAAACGCTTTAGCAATACAGTAGTAGGTGAATAATGCAGAAGCTGAAATAAAACGAGCATAACCTCCACTATTTTCAGAATAACCTCAGCGAGTTCTTTTGTTAGTCAATTATATCACACAGGCTTCATTTCTCTCGGTGTTGAAATTTTTGGTCAAAAGCTTTCATAGGCATGCAAAGAATGTCATTGCTTATTTTTACATCAAAAATTGTTAATAATTATTGCTTTGAATAGCTTGCAAACACAGAGACATAATTTTACAATTAAAATGCATTCACCTATGAAATGAGGAATGCAAAAATTTCATGCTTCATATTCATGAACTAATGATGTCAATCACAATAATTTCAAGTTGTGCCCTAATTGATAACCTTAGTCACACAAAACAAGAATTTGGAGTTACAAACCATGATTTTAAAATGTAACGTTGATATGACATGACAACAACGAATAAAATAGAATTACTTTTTCTTCTAAGACAATTATAAAAGACAGAAAGTCTGATAACATGATAGTTTCAAATTATCTTACAGTTTATTGAAAACATTGGTGAATAATACTACACACGGTGGTAATTTCCTCTCAATTAATGCAAAATTTAAAAATATAACTGCGCATAAATTGAAAAAAGACGTTCTTTGTTAAAAAAGTTGCATACAACATGATGTGGTAGTTCGAGTTTCCACCAGTAAAGCTTGAATCATGCAATTCCATACGCGAGTAGAGATGAAACTTTCAAGTTGCAATTTATAATTTGCTGATTAATCGCTCAGTGTGATATGTTGATAGTCTATGAAACCTAAATTATTGTTGTAATTGACTAAAAAATTCGTTTCGTTTAACAAAATCAAAGTTGCGTATCAGAGAGAGACGATAAATGAAGGAAACTTAAACGCGTCATAAACTGCCAGGAATGAAAGGCCGATAGAGTCAAAGTGAAGTTGCTGTAAATCAAAAGTTTTAAGTTTTTACATTCGCTCATTACAATAACAATTACTAATATTGGCACATGAGCTTCATGTTTACACTATGATTAAAAGTAAATACAGGTGAGAATCGAGCTGGTAAGATAGATACCCTGGTAAGTATAGTACACGAAAACTGTAGGAATGAAATAAAACGAGTATAACATCCTTTATTTGCAGGATAATGATACTATGTCAAGACCTCTGAAATACTGTCTTCACACAACCTCTTGGAAACGTGGGGATGAAATCCACGGAAGTGGGGAAGGTCTCGAGTAGAAAGGAAGCGACTCGCCGCGGGCAGCTGTGGGGCTATAAACAGTTGTGTTCCCCATCCCTCACACACACACATACCATGTGTTGCTTCCGTGCCTCTGCTTCCGACACACGCCATGTGCTCCACATCACGCACATTATCAGTCTACCCGCCTCTCAACTCTCAGAAAAATCTTGTATTCGCTAACATGAGCTGCTGGTTCCTGTGTATGCACAGCTAACGTGGTACATTAACGACTCAGCTGTTTTGGCTACACGCTGTTTGATGCACCTCAAGAATGAGAGATTTTGTCGTCAGCACCATACAATGGAATGTTTTGTCCACATCCATTGGTCACATACCATACAATGAACTGTTGGTCAACATCCATTGATCAAACACCATAGAATAAACTATTTTGTATACATCCACTGCTCACGCATCATACGATTTAGCTGTTCCATATGCATCCGCTGGACCACAAAACCCCTCAAAAACAGGCAATTTATCGCAGTCTTCTTAACTAAAAGCACCGTCTTCGTCTGAGAAGCTAGAAAGAAAAGCGTCTAGGCGATGACGCTGAAAAATAATGCTCTTTATCACTGGTTCCTCTTTACAGCACTTCATCACATGAGGATTTCCAGTATGCCCCCCGTGTAGGCTGTTTTAATGATATTTTACGTGTACTTTGAAATGTTTTGCATATTTCAGGAGCACAGTTTGACGTCAGTGTTAGTTAGTGCTTCAAAACAGGAGTGCTTTGGATTTTGTTTCACTGTACGTACTTTTACATCGAGAAGCATGCAACGACAGGAGAAATTAAGAAATTAACCGGTTTCAGATATAAGCAGATATCGAACCACAGCTGTTAACAGCCTCAATATAATTTTTTCTTCAATATTATCCAAGGAAAATTCAATTTCTTTCGGTTTCTCACCAGCACTGGAATACCAGAAAACACTTGGATAGGTGAACATGGTAGGCATGCCGGCAAACCTCAAGGGCAAATTTGGTAACATAGTTTTATAAAAATCTGAGAATTTTAATCCTTAAGAAAGTGTGTTCACACGCTGAACACACAACTTCACGTTAATAAAAGCGCCATTGAATGATGCAAAAAACAAAAGACGCTATGTTCATGGAAAACACAACTAGTTTATTAAGATACTAAAGTATTTTAAAATTAGAAACACAACCTTTTTTTCATTTGAAACTTATACTCATCTTCATGCTAATCTTTAATTATTCAAGTATAGGAACTTAAAACAGAAAAACTTCACCGTGTCACTAAACGTGCCCATTGTTCTCTATAGCTACAGAATGGAGAACAACAATTGCTATTACGTGGTAATAAGGTTTACAATTAACATTTAACTTAATATGTGTCCCTAACTTCGACATCAGTAATCTTTTTATAGATGTTAAAATAGCGTGTCCTGGATCTACCACTTCCGGTAATAATTGTTTACACCAGGGGTTCCCAACCTTTTTTCCGTCCCGCACCCCTAAAGTAATTTCATTTGAACCTTGCACCCCCTGAAATTTATATTTTGCTCAAAGATAGATTATGTGAATTCCGAATAATATTCTATCAAAAAAGATTGTTACTTTATTCTTTAATATAATTTGTAAAGGAAATTACAAATGTAGCCCTGAAACATATATTAAATTAACATTGGAATAAACCTCAGAAAATTAAGTTCTTGCTTGAAATAGAACAAATCACTAAGTAGTAAAAAATGGTACTAAATGTTATAGCGACTAGTTCTCAAATGCTTGGAAAATTCTACTTTTTTCAAATACAACAAAAATTGGTAAGCAGTGAGGAACAGCTGACACTTGAACTTGTTTCATACCGGTTTACGAACATGTTTAGTTTAGGTCCTAAACGTTAGGAACTACTGAACGTGTTAAATGTATGGTAGGGTTGAATATTTTAAGCTATGGTTGTGACGGTCACTAAACAACAATACTTAACTCTAAAAGGAAACAAAGTTAGTCCATTGCTAAAGAAAATAAAAATGCGAACATATAGCCAATATCCAATTATTTACCTGGACCTTTCTCGCCCCCTCTGGAATATCTTCTTGCACCCCCAGGGGGTACGAGCACCCCAGGTTGGGAACCCCTGTTTTACACAGTTAACTAATACCCTCACTAATACCTTCACTAATACCTTCACTAATACCTTCACTATACTTTGAATTGACAGACGACAGGAAATAAAAAATCACACAATCACTGCATTTCTTACGAAGTATAATAATCCTTATTTGCAGAGATGTACCGGATTCGGATTTTTTATCTTGAATTTCAATATCTGGGGATGCGGATGTCCTGCCTTTTTTATATTGAGCCATGAAAAATGAGTCAACCACAGATAATGAATGAAAATAGTTATGATGACAGAACGAATAATTTCCTTCAATGGATGCAACTAATGAATGAAGTACTTTAGTAATTTAGTGAACTCGTAAATGAAACTGTTCAAGGAAAAATTATTACAAAAATAGCACAAATATAAAAGTGATAGTATTGAGTGATTTCATCATCTGTCTTACCAAGATGTATGACGAGGACCCAACTCAAATGCACCCCACCAACCTCCTCCCATTCAGAAAAGGCTGCTACTTACCCACATTTAATCATTGTAGGTTATTATTATTGGCAAGTTCTGTTTAAAAAAAAGTATTTGTGTTCGCTAAGAAGCTAACCTGGATCTCTTATCATAGATGATTCTAGCTCCATTAAATAGACGCTCGCTGGCTACACTACTGGAGGGACAGGCTAAGTATGTCCTAGCAAGCGTAGCAAGGGAAGGTACGACTGAGCCTTCGTACGCCACCAAAGAAAAGGATCTTCTGACATCTGCATGCATTCCATTCTTTGATATTTGTGAATCATTGCGGTAGTTTCTTTGGAAATACCTGGTTGACAGAGTTCTTCAGTATCGCATTACATGTTCACTCTTGTTGCGCATAGTCTGTCCCTAGCATAAGCACATATCAGTTTTCAACTTTATCCTATGCATTATAGAAGCACTACAGTAAGTATTTATTGAACACAATATAAAGTCTAGTCGATTGATTTCCAATAATCTACGAAATGAAAGGGAATATGACCGCTTTACTATAATAATGCATTATTTTAAGACATGCGAACGACATCGGAATTTAATAGTACAGATGCGGATGCAGATCTTAAAAATCCTGTGGATATCCGCGCATGTAGATGCCGATATCCGCACCCCATCTAATTATTTGCAGCACCGAGCTCGACGTACTAAATCCAGATAAACCTATTTATACCAGGAGTAAGTGACCAGCTGCTGGACGGAAGTTTTAGTGGCGTGGTATTGCAGGAGTGGCACGCTACGCCGTCTCTTAACCACACGCGAAGTTATTCAAGTCTTCTGATCTGATAGAGCTAGCGTTATAAAGCGAGTACAATATTTCGTCACATAAGAAGCTTTTCTACTTACAATCAATAATTCTTATTTAAACAAGTGGTTACACGTTTAACTTTTCATTCCGAACACAAAATTGAGTTTGAGTGCATGTTGTGACGTGTGAATTCAAGCATCTGAAAACATAAAATAAAAAGGTAAATGAAGTCATAAATAAAGTATTCATTATTTAGTTAACTTTCACCAGATTAACCTGCTGAACGTGGTACTTTGACTAATGTGAATACTTCCAGGACAATAAGCATCACATAAAAGGCTTATACAAAAACAGTGGCAAAAATACTTGTGCCGAGGCACTTCAAAACAATAACAGTGCAACAATATTTCTGAGAACGAAAAAATTAAATTGTGAATTAAAGAATACTTATAACAGAATTACACCTATAACTTCAGTGAAAATACTACCTGCAAAGGAACATTACGAAGGCAAGCTCACACAGACACTGCATAGACCAAAATAACGCTTACAAATTAATTTACTCTACTTCTCAAAACACGGGTTCTTCTCTCAACGACTTTCGTAACTGATCCAGCACTTACTTAAACTTAGCTACGATATGATAATCGTAGGTTTTTCGCTGTTAGGTACATAATTCAACGCTTCCTCAAGTAGCCTGGCTACGAAGTCTAGACCGTTTTCTGATCCCTGGAGTTGGATCTTTGTGTTTCAATGGGACAACAGTCAGAATATGAAATGTTTTGACTTTTTGTGCTTTTTTCAGGTCAGAAAATCCGACATCAAATTTCAGGAGGCCCACTTGAGAAAGTTCTACAGTCGGAGTCAGGCACCTAGAGAGTAAGAGTAATAACATGAAAACTACCGATATTTTTTACTCCTTTTAGAGTAAGGAGCCAAGTTGAAGATCAAACAATGAAGTCATGGCCACAAGTTAGAAGATTGATCTCGTATCTTGCAGAACAATGAGCTTGCGTGCTATTTGCAAATTAAATGATGTCTCTGTGATATTTTTCACAAAGAATTAACATCAGGAAAATGGGCCAAATTTGTCTTCGATGAACCAAGGTCTCAGGGCTACAATAACGAGGAATGAAATTTAGAGATGAGATGGTATTAAGGGCTGGGGAGCTGGTGGGTGTTAGAGGCATTCTTGGCAGCGGTGTGGGGAGCCTTGCCAGCCTTCTGCGGTGGTTGTGTTGAGGTCGTGATGTGCACAACTTGTTGGAGGTGGTGAGCGAAACTCAGTTGTGGTGAATGTGAAACATGGTTGTACTCGTGTGTGACGCTTCACTGTGGTTGTGTGTGACGCTTCACTGTGGTTGTGTGTGACGCTTCACTGTGGTTGTGTGTGACGCTTCACTGTGGTTGTGTGTGACGCTTCACTGTGGTTGTGTGTGACGCTTCACTGTGGTTGTGTGTGACGCTTCACTGTGGTTGTGTGTGAC
>VCRD01004051.1:0-11239 GCA_006783055.1 Trinorchestia longiramus
GTCCGCAGTTTGTTCAGCGTCCGCAGTTTGCTCAGCGTCCGCAGTTTGCTCAGCGTCCGCAGTTTGCTCAGCGTCCGCAGTTTGCTCAGCGTCCACAGTTTGCTCAGCGTCCGCAGTTTGCTCAGCGTCCGCAGTTTGCTCAGCGTCCGCAGTTTGCTCAGCGTCCGCAGTTTGCTCAGCGTCCGAAAGCTTGCGTCCACTGTAGCGGAAAGCAACGGGCCGTAACGGCAACGCAGGCTCAGAGAAAACCGTTGCAGGAATTTCCATTGGCCTGAAGTCATGATCTCTGACGACACACCTACGGCTACGCTGTCCAGCCGTTACAATTTACTACGAAGGTATTACCTGCGAGAAAAACGGCAATGTTTTTATTGACCACATATTTTTATTGGTATAATAACGACAGCGTTGTTCCCATTCGTTGTAATTGCTCATTAATTATCATAATCCTTTACGATTGAGTTTGTTTTCAACGAAATAAATGATAAATATTATTACCATCCATTACAATCAGCTCTTATTTTTGACCATTCAAAGTGGTCGATCTTATTTGACAGTAAATAAATTATGACATTTGTGAGCAGTTTGATAAAGATGCTGTAATAAAACATGTGTTCAAACATTCCTGTAGAATAAATATAAGGTATTTTAAAATTTCTAACCAGGACTGTTCATGTACGTACATATGTCTTTTAGACATATATCAGTTTTATGTGAGCAGATTTTTTGCCCTCAAGCTGTTTCTTCAACCTTTTACCACGCTGCTGAAAAACTCGTTTGTTTGCAGCCCTCTACATTTCCACATGTTTCACTTTTATAAAAAAATTCCACCCTAGTTAGCAGCGAAATTGCATAACTCGATTTAAAAATTCTGAAATTACAAGTTTAACTTCACGAAACAAACTCCGTAAGTGTTCTATTTGACTTGAAAAAGGGGCAACGGAGTGGCATTTTACGTTTCACTTTCAAAGTTTTCTCGTACACGACGCACAAGTCACAAAAACACCACCACGCGCTTTTGTTACAGGTCGCTACGACATGAAGGCCTGCAACGAGATAGCCAGGCACGCCGGAGGTAGGAATGCGACCAGGACGTTTAAGAACTTCTTGTCTGAGGCTATGCAGAGCTGGGTGGCTGCTGCTGGGCATCGTGCAGGGAAAGTAGAACTGACCCGGGCACTGAAATAATTTTGTGACTCATGATACAGCAAAGCCTGCCGAGTGGTGTCGCTGGGAGCATCATCTTTAGCCTCAATACGTTAGCATGAAGATTTAAAACATAGATGATAGTTTTGTTTCAAAAAAGTTCGTTCGTTTTGCTTTTGTTTGTATGCAACAGAACTGTCAGCACTCGTTTTTTGACTCGTGCGACTCACACACAACCCAGCCTCTTTCTCTACAGCTGCCAGCCCGCACACAAGTTGTGTTTCCAGATGAACAGTAACTGCAGTCAAAAATAATCGGTTTTCGATTACAAATAAATAGACCACTAATGCAAATGCACTAATTAACGGTCTGGGCCGGTCAACACGCTGAATTAATAGTTTGCATTAATTAACAAGGTCAACTAAATAACAGGTGGCAATAATAGTCTGCATTTGTTTCATGTGATTTCCATACAGTCGAATTATTAATTTCTATATTAAAACGAGATAAAAATTAAAAATAAAGGATTAATGCAATAAGATAGCATAGGTATTACTGGTGTAACATCCGACGGCGATGAGCTGCAAGATGTAAATTGCAATAATAATAATTATTATTATTATTGGTCTGTTACGTTAAGAGCGTGCGCTGTAGTCCTGGAGAGGATGTGATAAATGCGATATTAAATGCGATAATAAGTGCGATAATAAGTGCGATAATAAGTGTGATGATGAATGCGATGATGAATGCGATGATGAATGCGATGATGAATGCGATGATGAATGCGATGATGAATGCGATGATGAATGCGATGATGAATGCGATGATAAATGCGATGATGAATGCGATGATGAATGCGATGATAAATGCGATGATAAATGCGATGATGAATGCGATGATGAATGCGATGATGAATGCGATGATGAATGCGATGATGAATGCGATGACAAGTGCAATGACAAGTGCGATGACAAGTGCGATGATAAATTCGATAATAAATTACATCATAAATGAGGTGATTAATCACAATCATTTACAGGTAGCATTTCTAGAGACTGGCAAGCTTTTAAAAATGTTAACAACTACTGCAGTGCCTGCAGCAAAAACAGAGAGATTTTTCAACCATGAAAGGAATAAAAATTTCTTTGCACAATACAATGGGGACTGAAAGATTGACTGCTCTAAAAATATAGTCTGTTGTAAACAAGACACAAGTGAAAGACTTTAATTATGAAGTTATGAACCATTTTACGACATCAAAATATCGATGCTTGGATTTTATTTTCAAAAAGTAGTACGATCATCTCAGCTTTGCAAGCTGCGTCTCCCAGAGCAGCTCTGTGATGACCTCTGAGAATGTTTGAGTGAATGTTTGAGTGAATGTTTGGGTGAATGTTTGAGTGAATGTTTGAGTGCATGTTTGAGTGCATGTTTGAGTGCATGTTTGAGTGAATGTTTGAGTGAATGTTTGAGTGAATGTTTGAGTGAATGTTTGAGTGAATGTTTGAGTGAATGTTTGAGTGAATGTTTGAGTGAATGTTTGAGTGAATGTTTGAGTGAATGTTTGAGTGAATGTTTGAGTGAATGTTTGAGTGAATGTGTGAGTGAATGTGTGAGTGAATGTGTGAGTGAATGTTTGAGTGAATGTTTGAGTGAATGTTTGAGTGAATGTTTGTATTTATTTCATTTAGTTTCATTTTAGGAGTGAAAACTTTAATGACACTTATTATGTTGCGCAATGAGACTTCGTTTTTCACATGTATAAAAGTTTTATTCATTCATAAGATGTTTCCATTGTTTTTCTAATACTCTGAACATGCTAAAATTTTAGTGGTTTTAGTGTTAAGACGTTCAGTACCTGTAATGAAGAAAATATTTACCTACGAATGTAAATGTGTCGCAGAATATTGTTTTGTAGTATTGCATTACGCATTACCAATAAAACTCAACGTTTACACATGCTAAACTCGGTTGAAAACTATTTAATTTACTAGTCTATTTTCATAAGCTTTCAATATGCGAACATCCCTCTATAATCCCTCACTCATAAACTATTGATGAATAATTTACTCAACTGACTTTTTCGATGCTTCCGATTCATCAAATGAAATCATAAAATGCAAAATTTTAGTTCAAGATAAATTTTCAGTTGCTGGTGACCGAGTGGTCGCAAAATTTGCTGAGTCAGGAACCATGAATATCGCCGCCATTCTCTTAACAAAACTCTCTTGCCTTTATTTATCAGTGGAACTTTGTGCAAATTATTAGATTCCAACACTTTGCATTCAAACGCAAACACAAACCTGAACTTTGAACTACGGCAAGCGTAGCGCTTTTTGTATGAGTGCAACAAACACAAACAAAAAGAGGCTAACACGGCATCACTATTTGACCACCAGAATGGCTTTTTTCCACCAATTTCTTTCAGAACAGTCTCTCATTTGCTGAATATAGTCTTACTTCATATGACAATTCATCCATGTCACTAACACGCAGTATGCCAAACACTCATGCACCCTTACGCAGGAGAAAAGAGGCTGAATAATTACTCTTTTTCGAAGCCCCAAATACGTACAGGCGACATAGAAGAAGAATTATGGCGGCACTCCTTCGTTTACTGCGGGCCAACTGTGCTGTGTACATTTATATCCCACTAAGGGCACGCGTTAGTTAATCTCAAACCACTAAAATTGTTTGCTTGTCAAAAAGGAAAGTCACCAGATGTGAACTTGTGGCTTGCAATCACAATGATTTTCCTCAGTTCAAATTGTACAACTACGCACAGCTTTTGTTTCAAGTATATTTGTGAAGCTTCACTTGATACGAAATAGAGAACATATTTGCAAAAATATGAAGCGGATGTGTCTTTCAAGATAAGTATACTGTATAAAAATAACATTGAATGTTTCTAAAATTTTTATTGGAAAAGTTCTGTTTTAGAGGCGGATATCGAGAAATCTGAATTCATATTCCAACATCCAGATTTAAAAATCTAAAAACATGTATTAAGACACGAGAAAACATGGCTTCAGACATTAGAGAGCATGGATTCTATGTATATCAAAGAACATGGGTTGAAATGTCCAGAAACATGAATTCGGACTTCGGATGTATGAATACAAACTCAGGATACGTGGACTTGGGAGTTCAGAAATCAGAATTTGGAGATCCTGCATTACGGCTCAATTACGTAAGTGCTGAAATATCAAGGGAATGGACATGTCATCTGGTTTCTTTTTGGATAATGTCGTCTAGTGATGAGACCAGACGTTGCTGTGAGTACATGTGTGGAAGTACTGCGAGTGGGAAGCTTCTGTGGGACATGTTGCCAAGCTATGGACAAAAAAATACAATAGACTAAAGCAATAGGAACTAGCTATTTGGCTCATTGTTGGGTTGATACCCAAGTTCACCTGGTTTCAAGTTGGACAGTCTTGGACAAATTGGACAGTCTTGGACAAGTTGGACAGTCTTGGACAAGTTGGACAGTCTTGGACAAGTTGGACAGTCTTGGACAAGTTGGACAGTTTTGGACAAGTTGGACAGTCTTGGACAAGTTGGACAGTCTTGGACTAGTTGGACAGTCTTGGACAAGTTGGACAGTCTTGGACAAGTTGAACAGTTTTGGTAAGCACACCACCTATTCCGAAGTGTGGCAAGTCCCCTACACACGCTGAAAGTAGATTGCGTCTTCCAGGTAGAAACTTCAAAAACCATTTAAAATTAATTATCTACTAGCAAGGAAAAACAATCATTTTTTTGAATGCAGATGTAAAAATTGTTGAAGAATGTTGAAAGATTTAATAGAAAACAACTTATGTACTATTAACTGCAGACAGTACTTTTTCAGATATTTGTCCATATTTACCAGGGGCTAAAAAATTTTGTCTTCTTATTCATTTGCTCGACTTCTTTTTTCATAAAATACGCTAACGATGATGATAGAATATCTTCTTTCTACCCAATTTATTTTGTTTTCACACAAAAAAAATCCTATCATTTACGGAAAGAAAAAGCTTCTCGGTCATTTTATAATTCATTAAAAATATAATCAGGCAAAATATTTACTTCCATTTTATAGATCAAAACTACAGCAGTTACTGCAAAGTCCGTTTCTAGACCACAAGAGCTGCAGGTTGAAGGAGATTTGGTCTTTAATATCAAAAATATCCAGGTCATGATAAAAAACGCCACTTAAACATCGAAAAGATATACAGGCCATGATACAAAAAGGTACTACTACATCAGTAAAAAAACCAGAGCTCATAACTGCACGAGCGCTTTTATGTGAAAATAGAATACACAGCAGAATCGAAAACAATCATAAGAAAGACTATCTGCCCACAACGTCAACCACGAACTGCAAAATCCTAGAGTTACAGCTGGAAAAGCCCATCAAAAAACGTCGAGGGCATGCAAAAATTTTCGCTGTCTTTCGATGAAACACTTGAGGACGGGGGAGTGGAGCTCTGGTCCACTTTCACATCACTTTCAGTTTACGGCAGCCTTTAAAGTCGCGGCGTATGTTGGTAGTGAGGGAAGTCCTTCAGCACGCCGGTGTCCGGCTACGGAGGCGGCCCAGTCATGACACGCTAATTCTTGCATCACCTGCATTCGCATGAACCAAAACAAGTTGACTGCTTCTCTGAAGCATGGCACGAGCCTACGAATTTTTGTTCACAAATTCTGTGAAAACATGCAAATAAAAGTGGGTAGATATCGCTTGTTTGATCTTATTAGGACTCACAAGGATTTGCGTTACAGAATAGGTTGGTTTCAGAGTAAATAAATATTAGGTGGTTCCAATAAAGTTTGATGTGCACAAGGGTCAGAGCTTGAAACACTTTCTGGCCTGAAGTAAATTATACTTTTCCTTCATCCAGATTTCATTCGACAATTAAAAGCTTAAAATATTTTTTTCTTTTCTTAATCCTAAATAATAAAAAATCGGTGATTCAGGCCTCTTTGAAAGTTTCTGTTAAAGTTATCAGAAAGTGAGATAAGAGCATTGACACAGTAGATGCTAAAAGTATATTTCAGCGAGGTTAATAACAGTTTCAAAGGGTTGGACACTGAAGACCTAATGACAACTACTGAAATCGACCGATGTAGCTACAAAGAGCATTTGAACCAGTTGATTAGTACGCGGTTTTTTAACCTAAGGAAAGAATAAATAAAAACTAGCTGACAAAATATTCTCAATTACAGGATGGCACATGAAATCGTAGCTTTTTAAAATACTATCAACAAGAAAAACCTAAAAGATATTAATAGTCGAAAGTGAACAAAGTCTACAATTGAACAAATTTATTAAAGAGGTAACTAGATATTAATCGGATTGATTCTATTGTATTTAGTGGTGATCACCGTTCAAATCTAAAATATATAGAAATGAAGTCCAACTGTTACTTAACCCTTTAGCGACGAATTTCTTTTTCTAGTTTCTACGTTTAAGCTCACAAAGACCGTCTGTACACTGATGCAATGAAGCACGTTGAGAGCCAGGCAGCCAAAAGAACGACGCTGTAACATGCCAAAGCGTTCAAACCTAGAAGCAACCTCATATTACTCACTGTTTAATTATTAGAACAATTCTCCCAAAAACCGTAAAAGAGGACAGTGTGGACCTTTTCGTCGTTAAAGGGTTAATAAGTCCGGACTACTTAAAGTGAGATGAAGTCCAATTATTACTTAGCACTTAGTAAGTCTGGATTACTTAGAGGTGATAGGAAGTCCAAGTATTATATTACATATTTATCAATTAGTAAGTCCGGGCTACTTAGAAGTGTGAGGAAGTCCAACTATTACTTAGCACTTAGTAAGTCCGAGCTACTTAGAAATGAGAGGAAGTCTAACTATTACTTGGTACTTAGTAAGTGTGGACTACTTAGAAGTGAGTGGAAGTTCAGGATTCAGACACAACCAAGTGTGCGTAAACGCTTTCACTGACAAGATCTGAATAGCAAAATTCACGCTAGACTGGGCCTGAAAGCAGTCGAAACTTTCCACTTCTTTTTGGGGCATCGAGCAAATTTCCTGCTAGATCAGACTGGTGTGTCACGTGTTGTGTTTTTGTTATGCGTTCTGTGGTGTCATGGAGCTGCGTTTCGTTGGGTCAACGTACAGAATTTTGTAACGACTGCAGTGTATCAAAAAATATGATGAAGCGTAACGACAGTTTTTTTCATGGTACCAGGGACCGGTAACATTTCTTCGCAATGTTAATTTATACCGGAAACAATACCGGAAGCTGATGGCTGTACACACCATTACGAATGAGCAGAAAGAAAGTATATTGAAATATTTTGCAGTACTGAAACGTATTGAGCATCACTGTGTAGGATTATAGTGTTCAACGTGTATATTATGAGGTCAATAGTATTGAATAACAGCCTGACTAGAAATAGTACATATTTCAGCGCTACATTCAATAATAATTAGATTAATGGTATAATATTAGTTGTAATAATTAGATTACCTGCATAATATTACCTGCAGTAATCAAATTAACAGCTCAATATTAGTTGCAATAATTAAAATGACGGCATAATACCAACTGGAATTTGTGTATTCAAGACACAAGCTCATCGAGGCAAATACTCAAGTTTGTGCTAATTGCCTTGACAAAAATACTTCTCAGGCACCTAAACTTGACAACTTAATTCTGGTCTGCTGTACATGCGTAGATGTGCAGCACGGGTGCCCTTTTTTAAATCCTATCTCTCAGTCCTGCAGTAATGTACTGTACTCGTTGCTCTGCAGGTGCTTGGATGGAGTGGCAGGGACAAAGTTAGTGACAGGGATAAAGTAAGTGGCAGGGATGGAATGAATAGCAAGGATAAAGTGAGTGGCACGGATAAAGTGAGTGCCGGGGATGGAGTGAGTGCCGGGGATAAAGTGAGCGCCGGGGATAAAGTGAGTGCCAGGGATAAAGTGAGTGCCAGGGATAAAGTGAGTGCCGGGGATAAAGTGAGTGCCAGGGATAAAGTGAGTGCCAGGGATAAAGTGAGTGCCAGGGATAAGGTGAGTGCCAGGGATAAAGTGAGTGCCAGGGATAAAGTGAGTGCCAGGGATGGAGTGAGTGCCAGGGATAAAGTGAGTGCCAGGGATGGAGTGAGTGCCAGGGATGGAGTGAGTGCCAGGGATGGAGTGAGTGCCAGAGATGGAGTGAGTGCCAGAGAAGGAGTGAGTGCCAGAGAAGGAGTGAGTGCCAGAGAAGGAGTGAGTGCCAGGGAAGGATCGAGAGGAAGGGATGGAGCGAGTGGCAGGGATGGAGTGAGTGTCAGGAGTGGAATGCCAGGACTGGGGAGTTTCTAGAAGGTAGAGCATGATGGTCGACTTGAGCATCATTAAGGCATTTATTTTCGCTGCATTTATCTATTATACCATCAGAGACCGAATAACGAGTAGTTGTGCTAACTGATGAGTGGTGATTGGCTGCCTTCAGCTTGAAGTTATGAGTTGCAAACTATTGGCTATCCTTTCTCCTACACTTCCTTCCTTAGACCTAAAAAATGTATAGGCAGATCTTACGCAAAAGGTAACTTGTGTTATGTGTGTTGTGCACCACAATACGTTGATGCGTTGTGCACCACAATACGTTGATGCGTTGTGCATCACAATACGTTGGTGCGTTGTGCACCACAATACGTTGATGCGTTGTGCATCACAATACGTTGATGCGTTGTGCACCACAATACGTTGATGCGTTGTGCATCACAATACGTTGGTGCGTTGTGCATCACAATACGTTGGTGTGTTGTGCATCATAATACGTTGATGCGTTGTGATCACCCAGCTCGTCAAGTGAGGGCTGGAGAACACGTGCTGGCTGTAATCCTAGTACAGGAATATTTTTTGCTTCTCCCGTGATATTTTGGCATTAGACAGCATTGAGTATATTGATCTATAACACTGATAATTAAAACTTATACCATACATCTGTAAAATTTTAGATTCAAGTGGGTACACTGTTTCGAAGTGAAAAAGATACTGTATATTATTATGCAAGTGTAAAATAACAGTAAAAACTACTACGACAGCGCATGAAGGCCGTGAACACTGCAACAGATGTATACAAAGGTAGTGTTATACAATCATAAATTTTCAAAAACAAGCGATCTGACCACCAGGGCGAAACAATGATTGTAAATCATACAAAAAGATCAATCAGCATGACGTATTCACGAGCGTAGGAAATACACAAGCGCTCAACCAAATCCTCATTATTGTCCAAAGCTCGATTCCAATTCATGATCTAGAAATCAGGAGCAAAATGTAAAATATGAACAACGTTTTTTGCATCGTGAGGAGAAGGGAACGAACATTTGCTGTTTTCCAATCACTTTCATGGTTGCCACACTTGATTTTTCTGCACTTATCAAGAAAAAGCTAATCAAAACTTTCACTAGTGCAATATTAGATGTTTCTTCGCACATCAAGGCTAGGTAATGTAGAGACTGCTTTAATGGTCATTTACTTGTAGTATTCGCACATGCCAGACTGGACTAAACTAAAACTTTCATTGTTATTATTGCTCGTTATTTCCGGGCTAGTGAAGTTCAGGCTAACCTAAGAAAATGGTTTTAACTTTCGCCTGCATTCACTTACGTGTGAGTGGCTTCACACTTACCGTGTTAGCTGCTTAAGGAGGATGTTAATTGATTCTGTTTTTTATGTTATACACGAAGAAAACGCGATTGTGGACGAGGTGGCAGTTAGACTTGATACACGTAGACACTTTCCAAAAATACAATCGTGACCACCGAATTTTCGCATCAATAACAGAAAATAAATCAGTTCTGTGCAAGAGAAGCGCTTCCCTCAATAACTCGTATTAATGAATACCCTATTAACACAACGAATGCTTTCCAAACTCTTCCCGGTAATCATTTAAACGAGGAGAATTTCGCTAGTCTATTTACTCCTGACGAGCCGCGATCTGCACATGACTTCAGGTGCAGAAAAGAGCGAAAAATAATTAGAGCCAAATATGGTTAGGTATGGTTAGGCTAAATAGGATCAAGTTTAGCAAAATTAGGCTGAAATAGGATTAGGTTTGGCAGAATTAGAGCTAAATAGGATTAAATTTAGCAGAATTAGAGCTAAATAGGATCAAGTTTGGCAGAATAAAGGCTGAAAATAATTAAATATGGCAGAGTTAAGGATAAATGATATGAAACATGGCAGCAATAAGACCAAATAAGATTTGTGAGGACATAATTCAAGTAGCGACTGATGTGATGCACAGGAACCTGTGAGTGGAAGTTAATTCGAGTTTCATGGGATATAGAGCCGCGTAACAGCAGCACATGGGATTAACACGTTGCCTCCGATTGCCTGATTGGTGTAAAACTTCACTTTGTACGCATAGTCACTAGAAGGATCTGAAAAAATTACAGAACCTAACCTCAGTGGTACACATACGTACCACTTCGGAGTCAACGTGTTAAGGAAGGCAAGAAAATAAGGGGAATAACATCCCAGAGCTGGAGGTCCGCTGTGCCACAAGCTGGTCTCATCATCAGAAAGGAAGAGAACTCATGGAAGGAATGACATTTTTTAGCAAATCAACGCAATCCGTAATGTTTTCAAGCGATATTTTTCCACCGGTTAAATTCTAATGGAACTCATTTAAACGCGAAACATTCACACGCGATACATTCCAACTTGGTGCATTCAAATGTGATACATTTCAGCTTGGTACGTTCAAATGTGATACATTCCAGCTTGGTACGTTCAAATGAGGTGCATTCAAATGTGATGCATTCTAACTTGGTACATTCAAATGTGATACATTTTAACGTGGTGTAGCTTGTTGTAATGCAGCCTAACGTCATGAAGCCTAATGTGATACAGCCTACTGTGTTGAAGCCAAACGTTATGACACGTAACGTTATGAAACATAACGTTATGAAACATAACGTTATGAAACATAACGTTATGAAACATAACGTTATGAAACATAACGTTATGAAACATAACGTTATGAAACATAACGTTATGAAACATAACGTTATGAAACATAACGTTATGAAGCCTAACGTTATGAAGCCTAACGTTATGAAGCCTAACGTTATGAAGCCTAACGTTA
>VCRD01004051.1:11439-24944 GCA_006783055.1 Trinorchestia longiramus
GAGTTGCAGCCTAACGAGTTGCAGCCTAACGAGTACATAGCCTAACGAGTTATAGTTTAACGAGTTATAGTCTAACGAGTTACATCCTAATGAGTTACCAGCTAACGAGTTACAGAGTAACGTGATATCGAGATGAACGTCAGCCTGCACTCTCACTCTCAACACAGGCAACAGAGTCTCCTCGTCTTGTCCTTGACTTAAATAAGCAGCTTTGCTGCCTCGCTCTTTGCTCGCCTCATTGTCAGGAAAAAGATGAGCTACAGCCACAGGAGCAGGCAAGTGGAGTGAGGTCTGGAGTGTCTGGAGGAGTGAGGGGCAGTGTCCGGAGGAGTGAGGGGCAGGTCAAGTAGAGTGAGGGGTAGTGTCCGGAAGAGTGAGGGGCAAGTCGTGTGGAAGTATAGGAGCACTGAAACATAGAAGTCTTGGAAGCGGAATTACTGTAGTTCTGAATCGGTGAAGAGGTAAATTATTGGAACACAGACACTGGTTCTGAAGTGAACCACCTCTGTACTTCATCCCCTGTACAAGCTCGTCTTACATCTTCACGTCCTCACCTTCGAAAGAGTAGGAAAACTATCCACGTCATTTTACATTTGTCACGGCATCGCCATCAGTGCTTCCCCATCACAGTTCCATTAAAGCAAACACTTCATCCGAAACGAAACAGCATCGCGGGGCAACCGCGGCTGCGTGACCAGGGTTCGATTCATGAAGCATTGCTGCTGCAGGCGTCCACGTGGGCAGAATTTCGAATGACCAGCAACTTGAACACGACTAAGTTACGACTGGAGAAAGTTGTGTTGCATCATGCGTTCAATTATTACATTATGTAGTTAGTTCAGTACATAATACCTCAGCGTGGGCTGTGCACGTAAACGATAAGATACCGAGGACTGTAGTATACCGTGAACCGTATACGTGTACTGTGGTATACCGTGGACCGTATACGCGTACGGGGAAAATGACATTTCAAGCGTGTAATAAGTACGTATACTGTCAGTAATGCTGTACAAATGATACAGTGTTTATTGCCTCAATGAAAAGACACCGATAGAAACTTTTCATTGTCTCTCATTGCAAATGCTAAAAAAACATTTGAATCACATGCATGTAGCAGAGTAAAAATTATTTTAGACTATTTCCTTAATTTGAACAGTGGGCTGAATGATGAAGCCCGCTAGCAGGATGCAAGCAAGAATTTTTGTATTCCTGTTCTTCCATGCCTGTGTGAGACCCATGCCTGTACTACTGTTATAATTAGTAATACAAGTTATATTATATATTATTACTATTATTATTGTTATTACTCTACACATTTAACTGTAAACATATTACCCTATACAGTACACTGTACACACATTACTCTATACAGTACACTATGCTTACATTACTCTACACAGCACACTGTACACTATTATTTTATACAGTTCCCTTACGCATATTCCTCTACACAGCACACTGTACACTTTTACAATACAGTGTCAAATTAAGCATCTCTTGATGCAACAAGGACGCTGCAGAGACGAAGGAAGTAATCAGCAGGTAAACTAGGCTAGATGACGAGTTTCAGACACAAAGCAGCTTACAAAAAAGAACTTTTGTTACAAGTTGTTATTTAAAGTTGGCTTATCTTGAAAGGAAGTTTTTTCGAGGACCACAATTTCAAGATTACGAAAATACTCAAAAATATTCGTTATTTTCGTATAGTGGGTCTGCTGGACGCTTTTATTTCTCTTTTATTTATCCTGTGCCACTTGAGGATTTTATTTTATGAAATGAAAATTACCTGAAGAGGCTTATGACAATTACTGAATTCAAAGTATCTGCACAAAGTGAAGAGCACAATAAATTAACTAGTATATCGGTATGACAAGCACATTTTATGCGTGAATATTTCGTCTACATGTAACGTACGTTCTCAAAAACTCAAGTTCGAAAACGTCAATGTATCAGAATACATCACAAATATGAAGCTTGATATACCAGAAAAGTAACGCAATATACCAGACAAGTTATAACAGTCACTAATTATGTGGTATAAAGTACCCTTGAATTTGATTCCTCCAAAGTTCAAACAAATAAAACAACCGAGAGAAAACTCTCCCTTTTAAATACGCAGGCTGAATTCAGGTAGTCCTACACTCGCAATTTTTGGGCACCTCTTCAACGTTTCATCGATGGTTCCAGTGTTTTCATGTTTAGTCTTCCCTCGGACCCGCTTCCACAGAACTCGTATCCTACATTGTCTCGATCATGGCACCTACAATTCGGCTCATTCGATCCTAAATTGTGGAATACGAAGCGGATATACACACCTCTCGTCCGTAAAGTATTCGAGCAAATCCGAAGGAGTCCTTGGAGAAGGCAACCGGGGTGAGAGCGAAAGCTATAAATAAGAGGTGGTTGCCCCGCGCACCTTCAGTTGCGCACAAGCTGTGCGTCAGGTAATACTGTTCATGGACAGCAGTTCCGCTCCTTCCATGCTCGGACCTCTCGAAAAAAATCCCGTTTTCATTTAACAATTCGAAAATAAACTAAACTTGTCTGTTAAAAACTTCCTCCATTTCCAATAGCGAGTGAACTGTCAACGATTTAAGATTACTGTAGGGTTATAGTGCAAGGGACGTTGATGAAGATAGTGCTTACGAAACAATCGTTTTAAGAAGTTTTGTGGAGTGCTGGAGTGATTATATCGTGCGGTGAGAGGCACACTTCTCTGCAACATGAAGATTACTTTCTTGGTGAGTGATTAATCATTATAATTATTATCATTATGGGTAGGATGACAATGTACGTCATATAGACGATTTAACAGTGAACCTAAATATTGTTATGTAAGATGAATGTTGATGCAGTCCTAATAATTTTATTCTAAAGATGTGACACACGTTTATCATTAACGTAAAATTGAAGAGGTGCTCCGATTGAACGCCACTAATTTCGATGAAGAAAGACATTTTATGTACGAAAGTGATTGCAGAATACGGATTCTCAACCTCAATAAAGGAGACGACTCAAAATGTGTTGAAATTATGGACCTTATCATGGTTCAAATAAAATTTGTTAAAGAAATTGTTTTATTCAAGCTTTCCAATTGCAACGCTCAAAACCAATCAATGTTTCTTCCTGCGTTTTAACACACAAATTCTTTTAGAATATTCAAGCCAATTTTTCATGCTGCAGTTCATCGTCAGTTTCTGAAAGCATGGACTAATCTATAAAACCAACTAATATAATCATAAATCAACCGATATGATCAACCAATATATCAAATATTTTACAACACAATCGTTCACACTGCAGCAAAACATGCAGGTTCTTGTAACAAACAAGGCATCTGCAGCAGCTGCGTTGCACAACGATTTTGTTCTGCTTACAGTGCTTGCAAGTTCACTGGTTGAAGTAAGAAACCTCCAGTAGAACGTATTTATATTATACAGGAACCAATGAACACGAAAAGTAATAACTGGTACCCATTTCATTTATGAACAACCCAAGAGCTTCCTGATTTTACAGCTTATCTCCTTATTCAATAAAAAATTTTGCGATGAAATTTCTGTACGTTTAAATAGTAAGTTAAGGCAAGAGTGAATTACTAAACACTGCATCATTTTTTACTACTAAGTCTGTGCGTGGACGTTGGCTGTGCAAAATAATATACTGTGGGGTTTTTACCAGAAAGTTTCATAGTGTAACCCCATAAATATCATTTGTACCTTACACACTGATACGCAATATACGTATATGCCACACTAATGTTCTGTAATGTACGCAGTACATATATATATATATATATATATATATATATATATATATATATATATATATATATATATATATGCTACACTTGTGTTCTGTAATGTACGGAGTACATATATATGCCACACATACATATATACAGTACTTATAGTATACGCCAGATGTGTATCCCTTCACTTACACTAACACGTCTGCGAGCCGTGCGTAGAGCACCTTCATCAACACTAATACGCAAAACAACTGCGTGTACCCATACAAATATTAATCATGAATTCAGAAACTCGAATATTGCATACCGCAATAAGTTTGCACACCGTAACTTCTCATCAGGACTGCACCAGACGTTGACACACACATGAAATGTATAGCTGGCGTACACTACCGTGACATTTTCCTTCTATATCCTCGATCTGAGGGTTGGGTCTAACGTTTCCCCAGTTCTCATTTTTGTTTACTTTGAAAGTTAAGATTGGCAGAGGCAATAAAAATGGTAGGCACTATCTAAAATTTTGGTATCTGTGCACTCTCATTCTCCAAATTTGCACGCATACTGCAGATATTACTCGTGGAATGGTGAGAACAAGTTGTATTTTATTCATCACAAATAATTCCGAAGTTTATTCGTGACAGAAATAGACTTTAATAGAACAGAACAGATCGATGAAAAGTGATGTGTTACACATGTAGGCCGCACGAGTTATACATCTGTTACGCTGAAGTTAAACATACATTCAATACCTTCTGCATGAGTTTCAAGTATACTTTAGAGTGAGCTCTACATTCTGCATGTTCAGTCCTAGGGACGCACACGCGCTGCTCCAGTTCTACATTGTGTACACAGCACGCGATTATCTGGCACTGCGTTGCGTGCAGCACGCGTGTTCTCCCACGCTCGTGCGCAGCTGCGCTTCTTTCTCATGAATTGCGATGCTTAACTCAGCATCACGAATGCCTGCACGCAGTTGCTCTCTGAAGAAAGTTTTCTTCTGCTTTTCTTCACTGCAAGCGATACTGTCAAAACTCATAAGTTTGAGTAAGAAACTCCCTGCTGACCCTAATTTATGACTGTATCCTATGTACGAGGCACGTAGACATTTAGTCGTGTGTCTCTGTGCATAAAGATCCAGTTGAAAAACATGTTCTGAAAACAGAGTCGTCCTTTGATTGGATTTTGCTGTTGAGGGAGTTCGCTGTTAATAAAGTTCGCTGTTGAGGGAGTTCACTGTTAAAGTTTGCTGTTGAGGGAGCTCGCTATTGAGGGAGCTCGCTGTTAATAAAGTTCGCTGTTGAGGGAGTTCACTGTTAATAAAGTTCGTTGTTGAGGAAGTTTACTGCTGAGGGAGTTCACTGCTGAGGGAGCTCGCTGTTGAGGGAGCTTGCTGTTGAGGGAGCTTGCTGTTGAGGGAGCTCGCTGTTGTGGGAGCTCGCTGTTGATAGAATTCGCTGTTGAAGAAATCCTTAACATGCTCAACTGTAATGATAGCGGATGCTTCTGTTTGCTGCATTATACTAAATAATACACTCGAACAGTGTTCTAAAAATTTAACGCAGCAAACAAAGAGGAAATATGTATAATTAGCTCGAGAAATTCTGAGCAATTTGTTTATTAGCGCAAAACGAGACCAATTCACTGCGTTTCTAAATGCAGGCAACAACGCCATCTAGTTTGAGCTTGTGTTTAGAACTATAGAGGCTAGTTTCATATTATGAATAACAATTGGATATCATAACAACTATCAATAAGTTCTGAAATGTACATCATTCAGATACATATTATTTGAAGCAATAGAACCGGCCAGAAATTCTAAATTACTTTGTATGTCTAGAAATAACAACACAGCCACGAGCAAAAAAAGAAAGAATTTTAATTATGCTAGACGCCGGAAGAGAATGATTACATAAAACCACAGAATAGCTACTTGAACCAATTGGTGCATTCCAGGAGACAAATTCACCGAAAAAAAATCTAGTGAACTACACCGAAACAAAGACAGCTTTCTGCTGCTAAACACTTCATGGACCCACATAAGCAACCTATTATCGGGAAACAAAGACCTCAACCAAAGCCGACCTCGCCGATCCTTTACACGGAACTGAGCTCACAAAGACTTGATCGTCGTAACGACAAACTTGGCTTTCCATGCCCTCGAATAAAAGCGAAACGGTCGTTGTCGTTTGTTCACAACCACATTAACGTAAGGTGATGGCGCACTGTGCCGATTATTGTCTGTATATCGATGCCAGTCTAACACAATTTCGAGCGGGAATTCTGTTCATCGATTGTGACGAAAAATGAAACCGAGCTAACCCTTAAACAATGAGTTGTCTGTGAATAAGCAGTCATTTTCCTATTAAAATTCTTAGTACTCATGCTTCCAGGATTCTACAGTTGATCAATGTTACCGGGTTTGTTATAGTGCGAATAAAAAATGCGTACAAAAACTATAAAAAGTTCCAATACATAGTTCTTTTAGCACGTGTACACAAACTATAACGCAAAACTACTTGGTGTTGTGCAAAGCGTGCGTAATATTCAGCTACAAAACTCTTTGGCTGAGAAATTCTTCAAACGTTTGTTAATGCTGAATATACTTTGAGCAACTCAACGGCAGAAAGTGTCTAGGCTTGACTCAAAGAGACAAGTAGAGAGCGGGCATGTATCTTGAAGTCTACTTACTGCATGTGTTTTAGCTAACGCAGCAAAGGGTCAAGAGATGAATGCGAGCGGCATGAGAATTTCCTTTCTACGACAAAATTAGTGATATGTATAAATGGCTACACCACCTCAAAGGGACCAAATAATCTGTGTGCATTACACACTCATGCACAAAATCTTGAATTGCTTGAATACCTGGGCATCTGTACTCTTTACTAGAAGTCGATACCGTGCAGAGTGATTGCAGTTTGATGAATTATTACCAACAAATCTGGACTATAAATCAAAATTAAATATTTGCATCAACTAAAGCATTTAGGTTCTCTGTAACGTGGATAATCTTGTAAAAGTTGCTCGTGTTAGAACTGTACGCATGTTTCTGGACGGCGTTCAGCTGAGAAGAAACTGTACTCGTACACAAAAACCTATGAGTGCTTCTGTGCAGGAGCAGTTTTTGTTGCTACTTACGAACACCGTGACCTGGATCCCAACATTACGTTGCTCGCAAAACTCTGCGTGAAAAACGCTGACAACGAACGAAGTTGCCGGCAGCGCCGTGAGCAGCTGTTGAGAAATAGGATGTAGAGCTCAGCAAGCATGAGGAACATGATGATACCTTCCAGAGATATTGGTCTTGTATCTTCCAGAGACACAGGTCTGGTACCTTACAGAGACACAGGTTTGGTACCACCCAGAGACACATGTCTGGTACCTCCCAGAGATATTGGTGTGGTATCTTCCAGAGATGGTAGTGTAGTACCTGATATGTCTAGGACAACGTGACATGTGAGGTTGACTCTACATCCAGGACAACTTCTGAGTGATGTTCAGGTTTGTGTACATGTATGGAATGCTAATTGATTCAAATGCTCACTATGACTCACAGGCATGGCACACAGTTTTTTTAAATTAATAAAAAAATCATTTCTGTTGGAAGAAATCATTTACTTTGAAGATAAGCTGCTTTTCAATGAATGTGATTGAAATGCCGTGTTAAAGATTTGTTGCCAAATTCTTCATTTGTTTGTAGGTACATGAAAACATTGGCAATTGCTGAAGAACTCATCCTATAAGACAAAAATTCGTTTCAAGTATATTCTTAAAATTTTCTTATGAACTTGAAAGCTTAATTTTGACTTCAAATAAAAATTAGAGTAAACATCCATCATTCACGTTGCCCTCTAACATGGATTACAGCATCAACTATGAATTGAAATCCTACTTTCAACATTCCAAAGCGGCTAAACACAACGAGAGAAAAAATTTCCTCAAGAAGTCCTCAAAGTGACGAATCAAAAGCTGAAGAAAGTAGAATTAAAGCCTTGTTGGTTGGAAAGCAAGCCAGATGACAGTTCTTCCAGTCGTGCATCTGATTTGTTGAGCCATCGGTTCCATTGATGTATGGTTAGTGACAGCTACAAACATCCGTCTGGTATGTCTGTTGTCACGCTGGTGTAGGCGTGTAATGCCAAGCCTTGCGGTTACTGCAACTCAGGAGCAGTAACATAACTTATTTTCTACCGGTTTCAGTTCCAGTGAGATAAATATATTATCTTCTAACTCACACCATAACGTAAAAGCACACATCCGTCCGTAATTAAGAAAATATTCAGATTTACCACCGTAGTCACTACTGGGACGTTTCAACACAGGAAATATATTACAACGAACAAAAAAATCAGCATCGAGAAGAACAGCTTGGAAGAGGAAGGTCGGTTGCAAGATACGCTAACCCGGCATGAAACGGAAGAAGTGATAACAACAGGAAGAGAACAAGCGTCCCTAATTAGAAAACATTATGCGTGGCGTGCAACGTCGCTATCAGTACAGCTATGAAATATATCGTTGCAAAGCACGGTTTGTGCTTCGTGCTACTCATTACATTATAGCAGCTGTTGAGTAACCTCATTGAAATGCATTCTATGGTTAATCAGATAACCAAATTAATTTGTACATTTTAAGGGATGCTTGTAATCATTCTACAGTTTATACTCAGAAAAAATGAGTCTATTGACAAGGTGTACGCTAGGAATAGGAAATTTGGCCTTGTTTTTTACGAAGAATGCTTTGGATTTGTACATTGATTGTACAAACCTGGTTTCATGTGTTTGGTTACGGAGTCATAAGCTTACAAGTGTCAGTCATTGAGACTTGACCAACCACGACTAGAATGTTCATGTAAATTGACCAATCACAATTGTTAGGCTGGTGTGATTTGACCAATCTCGACTGCCAATCTAATGTGAACCTGAAGGGTCGTCCATTTATGATCATCGCATTCAAATCTAGAAGCTTACGCAATCTATCACACGTCTGCAGATTCCCATGAACCTAAATTCTCCCCATGGAAATTTCGTTCCTTCAATGAAGTGAAGGGGGAAATTCTCACTGACAGGGAGCCTGTACTGTGGGAAAAGTCTCTCCATCGAAGGTTTGTAAATCATCACATGGTCTCACTGTTGAGAATATTAAAGTCGAGTTAGAAAAATTCAAAATTGAAAACTCTAGTAATGTTAGATTGAAAAACAAGAAAAAACTATTATTTCAGTGGGCAAGATGAAGAAAATTTGTATTCTTTTATCGAGCATGGATTCTTTTTTGTAATTTTTCCCCATTCTGTAAAAACAATTTGTAATTGTATTCATTTGATGGATTCAGCTGACGTACTCGTACAGCATATAAAATAGCTTTGTCACCAATCAGCGAACGAATAAAGGCAACAAGTTTAGTCATACGCTAATGATCTAATCACTAGCCAAATTATTTTATGGTGATTCCAAACTCGACTTGTTGTTTTCTATGCACTAAAATTTCTCCCAAGTACTACCTGAAGGATACAAAGTCAGAGGAACCGCATTAGCTACCCAATCGTAAGCTGTAACTCCCCCATTACTTCCTCCGTCCTTGTTATGGTGGTTGGAGTTCTTTAACTCCCACTCCTTGAAAGCCCTCTCCTTAAAAGCCCCCTCCTTGAAAGCCCCCTAAAATTCTCCTGATACACTATTCTTCGCAAATTAATGGCTTTAATCATATCTACAATAATTTTGATCGACTTCTTCAAAAACATGAAACTTTCATAATAGAAAAAAAGGAAATAATAATCAGGAGGCATTTGTATTTGTTGTGTTGGTACAAGTCAATTGAATTGCTTCGTAGGTGCAAAAAGAAAACAAAACAACACTGAATGCAACGAATAAATTGCTTAATTCGATAGAAAGCTATGCATTGTACGAACTCGTAGCACATTTTTCCAGTTGGTTTGAGTAAGAGCTATTGTACATTTTGCCAACTCCAATCAGCGTCAAATTCCGCGTGACAGACTGTGTGAACAAAGGAGGATTTAAGAGATTGATTAATGCCTGCAATTGATGCTCAAAGTACACGAAAGCCATTCATCGATCGTCAATTTTAGAAGATAGCAAGTAAATCAAACTATGAACTACTCTCCAATTAGTCTCCTTGTTCAAATGGAGGTTAGCCTCATTTTCCATTGCTTTCTTTCTCCATTTTCAATCGTAGTGTTAAACTGGTTTACAGTGAATTATAGAGAATAAAACACTGTATTTCATTGTTTGAGTGATTACCGAACTGTAAAATGAAAGCTTGCTTTTTACGGAAGTACCCCATTTAAATGAGAAATCTTTGTAGATCGGTACTTAACATGCATTGAAGTTTCCTTAAATAGCGCACATAAGGGACTCGTATTAAAGAAAAATGCATTAAACTTCTTTTCAAGAATCCGACTGAGCTTTCAAAAAGAGCTCAAACTGATGTACATCTAATACTTTCTAAAGTGGTTCTTAAGCTGTAGCTCTACAAATCATTTTTTCCATTAATGTGCCAAAAAATGAATCTCAAATAAAATTCAAAGATTTTCAGAGCTTACAACGACTGGGAATATTTTATGCAACAAATTTCTTTTCTGGTGTTACTAAAGAAGCAAGTTTGGAATTACAAGAGAATTGGTGCATTGGGACGTTTTTTATAATTTGAATCGCTGATACATCAAAAGGAAAATGAGCAAACAAAATTTATACCGTATTCCACAAATGATCTTAATGCACAATGTTCTCAAGTTTGTTAATTCTAAAAAACACGTTTTAGAGTTGAAAATTTTTAAAATTTTCAATGACAGTAATTACGATGCAATTAAAAGGCTGTACGTTCAAAACAAAGCGTACCAGCGTCTATTCTAAATAAGAAAAATTATAACAGTGGTCCAATTGTGACGATGGTGAAAATTATAATAGAATAATGTTTCCGATGGAAAATTATAATAGAATAATGTTTCCGATGAAAAATTATAATAGAATGTTTCCGATGGAAAATTTAATAGAATAACTGTGCTGATGGTAAAGATTTACTACCGAATATATCTTAAAACTTTCAATCTTTTTTGTCATTTTAGACACGTGTTAAATATGCTGACCCACTATCATGAGAGAACGAGCAGTGCATGTCCGACGACGAATCAAAGCAGTTGCGAAACTGTGAAGTATTAAAAGTAAAATTCATGCAATTTTGAGAAACTCGTATTTCATACTGCAGGTCACTTTCTATTTTCAACATCTTTCATTGCGTCACCAGAGAAAAAATCGAAGTAAGAACACGTCGAAAAGAATGATTTTATACAAATACAAATTATCCATCCCGAGTGCCGTGTAGGTTCAACTTTCCAAAGGTACTGCTGCCAAGACAAGCATGCACTTCATGTCACAATATTGCGATGGTTACATGTAATCTGATCGGGTAATGGGATATTTTAATGTATGTGCAGAGTAGCGATGGAGTCACAGTTTCCATTTTTTTTGAACAAATAGGCAAAGACCAATAGGTCTGGGAGCGATAATACCAAATAGACCAGGAGCTAGTCTTATATATAACCTGTAATTCTTCCCTCAGATATAGGAAAAATTCTATTTACCCACCTAATTTATCGAAATCGCATGGCAAAGGTGAAGAAGCTCTGTGTTTCTCTTGATGATCTCCACAGCAGCCCTAGTATCAGGTGGTAGATAAACTGCAGGTCAATGGCTCAATTTAATGAACAAACAACCATGTTCCGTAAACTGCACATTCAGTCTTTTGCAACTCTTTTGCTCAATTTGATCAAATATTCAAGTTTGCACACGAGTAAATACATTTTTGCTGCCAAGAGCAATCCTATTTAGCTGATGACTGCCATAATTTCCTTGGTGGAATACGAACGCCGTAACGTCAGTTTCATTTTATTGAGTGGTTTAAAATTGGCGATTATTCATAAAATTAGTAGAGAAATTTTCTCTTACCAACACGGTGAGTAACTTACCGATCGTTCCATTGTAATAATCTCCTCGAGTCAAACCACAACATTTTGATTATGATCATTTCCACACAAGCTCATAAATTTAACCCGTTCAACGTCCTATAAACAGGAACCCATGCTGCAAGGAGTTTGCTTCCAATCGTTTGGACAATTTATATTTCAAGGCATTGAGCTCTCCAAACTTTCTCAGCTTGATAGTTGGAACCGAACATACAAGCTTTGTACATCTTAGTAAGACCTGCAGAGTGGACCGTGCAAAAACGTAGCACTTCTCAGGATGCATGGAAAAAGTGAACCGTCCGGGACTTTCAGCGGCTTATGCCTGCTGATCGACAGCATTTGGACGATGTAGGGCAGTAAATACAGTACTATACTACGGGGTAAAGTAAAATAAGGAGATCCATTTGTAGGTTGAATACAAGCAAAAAAAAATAGAGGGTCATTTATTTTCGTTTGTGCTTCAGTTTTAAGTTTCATTTACCTTACATTAGCATTGCTTAAAAGCATTCAATGCAGAGCTTGTGCTTCTGCAAAATAAAAAATTCAACAAAACTATTGATGCTTTTAGCAGCGTCAACAGATTCAATCTCTGATCGCTGAATTTTTACAAATTTTATATACGTACCGATGAAATGCGAGTTGGAATAGATTCGCCTTCCGGCTCAGGGATGCTAAAGGTGTCCAAATAATTAAATAATCTTCAAATACGGAAGTCTAGACACACCTCCCTCCCTCTCTCCCTCCCTCGCAACTAGTGGAAGATTTTTCACAGAATTTAATATGCCATTCCTTGGAGGCCAAATGGTTCAGCAAATAAGTATACTGACGGACTTGCGACCTGTGGAGCTCTAGCAGCGAAAAAGTTTCTCCACTAAAATTTTCTTTAGGTCTTAGGACACTTTGTCTTAACATATGTCAAGGTCGTAACACATACATGTAAAGGTCTTAACACATGTCAAAATCTTAATACATTTCAAGTTACACCGCCATAATGAAATCGTTGTCTAGATTTTAGCAGCGAGAGAACTGAGAAGCTTCTCCTGTTCGTCGTTAGTTAACCTTATATTCCGGTAATTCCCCTAACGCAAAAAAATACCAGGACATATTTTGTTATTTTATGGTGAAATCCAAACACTCCCAAAGATAGTTAAAATTAAAATTTCAAACCCGTTCTATGTGTACGATAACTATACACATGTAAATTGAATTACTTTTAAACAAACAATCCTGAAGAAAGCAAGTTTTTTCGTTTCGTTTTACCAATAGAAGAAATTTTTAATTTTTTCTACCGCTAGAACAGGTCCAGCCGACACACTCGCTGTCTCCTGTAGAAATCTTTCAGTTTTTTTCAGAGTGAAAGTACGAGCTAGGATAGAAAGTTTGTGTGGTTTTTATTACCGATTGTTCCATTTTAATTCATTGGCATGGGCGTGGTAGAAAAATGTTTGCTGCCGACGGTTGAAACTCATTGGCAGGAGGTACCGACAACCTCCTACCGGACGATGCAGAGCTTTAGGAACGAGGCTATTCTTCAAATACCTTTTTCTTTTGGGGAAAGTCAATGTACAGCATGTAAAAATTTCATTCATAAAAGGTATAGAACAAGGGCAACATGGCAACAAGGGCAATATGGCAACAAGGGCAATTTGGCAACAAGGGCAATTTGGCAACAAGGGCAATTTGGCAACAACGGCATGATGGCAACAACGGCATGATGGCAACAACGGCATGATGGCAACAACGGCATGATGGCAACAACGGCATGATGGCAACAACGGCATGATG
>VCRD01004052.1:0-10998 GCA_006783055.1 Trinorchestia longiramus
CTCTTCTACACGCAGCGTCCCTCTTCCACATGCAACGTCCCTCTTCTACACGCAGTGTCCCTCTTCTACACGCAGTGTCCCTCTTCTACATGCAGCGTCCCTCTTCTACACGCAGCGTCCCTCTTCCACATGCAACGTCCCTCTTCTAATTACAGCGTCCCATGACGAAAGTAATCAAAATCTTCAACGTCCACGACGGCCTTTGTCGTCTAAAAATAAACATCTATGAATAGACTGCTTTGCTTTCAGCCGTACTGCAAACACAAAGCGTTTTGTTGTCACTTCTTTTATTAGCAGGAATGTTAAAAAATTCGACACGCCGAAACTAACAAGCTGTAAAGCATGTGATCTGCTTAATAAAACTACACAGGACGAAGAGATACTAATATTAGTGCACGCACGAAATTTTTGAGCCATCTTATAATGAATAATCTTAGCAGCGTTCTGAGAAGCATCTCAGCTAGGCATAACATAATAGAATAGAATAGAATAGAATTAGGCTATAGGAACGAACCTTCTGGCCCATTCTTGGGTCGGATAATTACTTCGATAATTATTCGGTTGTATACCCAAGTCCCATGCCGTATTTCTAGCCGCGTCAACCATGTCGGCAGCGGGATTCGAACCCGGGTCTTTCCGCTCGCAAGCAGATTCGCTCACCAGTCGACCAAGCTGGTGATGGTACGGCAGCGTGAAAAAGTTTATCGGATTTCCCAGTATATATAATGCACGTGTTTGTTTCTATAACATGTGATAATTCTTATTTATTTCTTTATTGTACCCGGGGTCAAGACATCAAATTAGCGAACAAAAAAACTCGATTTTCAAAGAAATCTGCTGTAAATAAAATGTGAGGGAAGAGACCATGTTGTTTGTTGAAATACAAACATCCTAAAAAGCTCATTAAAACTAAACTTTTTCATTGGATAATAGCAACAAATCACTTCAATTATTCTGCTCTTACGGCGATGACCTGAAGTGAGTTTGATCTCCTGGACCACTGACAACCACTGGTGTCCACTGACCACTGGTGTCCACTGACCACTGGTGTCCACTGACCACTGGTGTCCACTGACCACTGGTGTCCACTGACCACTGGTGTCCACTGACCACTGGTGTCCACTGACCACTGGTGTCCACTGACCACTGGTGTCCACTGATCACTGGTGTCCACTGATCACTGGTGTCCACTGATCACTGGTGTCCACTGATCACTGGTGTCCACTGATCACTGGTGTCCACTGATCACTGGTGTCCACTGACCATTGGTGTCCACTGACCATTGGTGTCCACTGACCACTGGAACACTGACCATTGGTGTCCACTGACCACTGACCATTGGTGTCCACAGACCACTGGAACACTGACCATTGGTGTCCACTGACCATTGGTGTCCACTGACCACTGACCATTGGTGTCCACTGACCACTGGAACATTGACCATTGGTGTCCACTGACCACTGACCATTGGAGACCACTGGAACAAATTTGAGCAGCCCCTCACGTCGAGGGCGGAATGATGTATAAAAATGAATAAAACAAACGTAATCTTGAACCAGTTGCACTTCATTTGACGAGTAAAAGATATAAACACGAAAGAACTTTGAGCACTACAGTGTCATCTCAATCCCAGCTAATATTTCTTCTAAGAACCATTATGCTATCGATTTTCAGGGTGAGACTCTGATGTTTAGTTCCTGAAAACTCAATCATTAAAATGGGTTTCCCACTGACATTCATATTTGGGTGTGAGCAACACAGTTGATTAATTTTTAATCGAATTTGAGAAATTTTGTTTAGGAATGCTTGAAGAGGTTAAGGCATATTTATGGGGTTGTTCTTTAATGGAAGAACTAGAACTGTCAAGAACTATCTAGCTAAACGCATAGGAAACTCTCTTGATACTTGGATGATATTAAATTAGGTTTAGTACTTGCTAGGCTATAATACACCAGGTGCAGCAACATAACTTCCTTTTTTCAAAGCGAAACGTATTTAAAAAAAGAAGACATGTTGCCGCACCCTGTATTTCACAAATAACTGCACCGTTGACATGACTCATACCTGCACAGGCCGCATTTCAGGTACATGACTCATACCTGCACAGGCCGCATTTCAGGTACATGACTCATACCTGCACAGGCCGCATTTCAAGAACATGACTCATACCTGCACAGGCCGCATTTCAGGTACATGACCCTCAAATCAGCAGTTCTCAGTTTATTAGCTCACGTGACACACGTGTTCGAGAAGAACACTTGTCGAGATATCAGCTGTTCTGACGCGCACCTGCAACGCTTACCTCGTCAGGTGCACTGCGGTAGCTGCACAACTATGGAACCGAGAAAACATCGTCCTCCTATACTAAACACAAAGAAGGCAAGTCTTCCCTCGAATAGGTACGAGCAATGAAGACTTTAACCACTCTTTGAAAAACAAACAACAGGAGGTTGCAGAAACAAGATTTTATGAAGTGCTTCAAGACAACCGCCAGTAACTCTATAATAAAGGGGAGTTCCGTATGGTTGTTTGAATACTGCAGCATAACAATTTTTCCGAATGCTTCGACTAATTTCAATTCATTCAGCGACACAAATAGAGCCTCACAATCCAAATTCCTCAATTCTGGCAAGTAACTAAAGTTCACGTCTCTGCCGTCGTGATGTTCATGTCTTGAAGTTTAGCACAGACTGATGCTGTACAAGTGCTCTATAGGGTGGCCCAGAAGGTGCTGACCCTTTTAAAAACGCTATAACTATAAAACTAGGAAGAGTAGAGAGATGAAACTACTTTTATGTTGAAGAGGGGATTCTAAGTTTTTTTTTGTGTATCTATATTACCAACAGTCAACACTTATCCTCGTTAACTAATTTTATAGTTATAGCGTTTTTAACAGGGTCAGTCACTGTATAAGAAAATGACGCGTTCATCAAAGCACGCGTTCGAACGACTAGCTGCTTGAAATGCAGCAGTAGGTCTCATGCAAGGCGCGGCATTAGTTTCTTTTTTTAAATGCGTTTTGCTTTGAAGAAAGTAAGTTGTGTTGCCACACCCTGTATATCCTAACCTAAATCACAGGAAATGAAATAAAATTCAGCTTCTTAAGCTACTCACCGAGATAGTTTACGATACATTTTACATCTGCTTGACATCAAAGAGGGTTTTTGTAGCTACTTTCTGTACCATAGTACCATGGAGCAAGAAAATCGCGATGCCTCTCCTCGTGTAAAAACGCAGAATTGCAATAGAATCTGCATTTAAGGCTGGTGTTTTTTCCATCCGAATCTGTGTAGTGAAGAATATCAGCATCGGTGCATCTCTCATCGAGTTAATACATTAGTTCTCTGGTAGCACTGGATAAAAGTAAAACCGGACATCAAAGATCAACTCACTAATGCGCCAGGAAGTAAAACTTGTGTAACGGAAGCTAAATCACAAAATAATGAAATGGTTTCGTTGAAACTATTAACATAGTACGACTGAAGGCATGCAAGCTAAGAGCTAGTCCCTATCATTTCACACAAGACAACAAATGAAACCTACTGGCCTAAGGACTTCGAAGAGTGCTCTATAAAATTACTAAAACTACACTTCAGTCTTATGCACAAAGCCGCTTTAAGCTAACGTCGACTATCACTTTCAAGCGACAGATTAACACCCCAGTGCACCCATCCTTTCCTTTTCCTCTTGAACGTAAGCTGAAAAGAGGACAACCCAGTGCACCCATCCTCCCTTCCTCCTCATGAACGTAAGCTGAAAAGAGGACAACCCAGTGCACCCATCCTCCCTTCCTCCTCATGAACGTAAGCTGAAAAGAGGAACCAACACTTAGGAGGGGCTTGCCAGTCAGCTCGTCGCCGCTTCGTTAAATAAATTTGACAGAAATGAGCTTGGCAGACGTCGTCTTCGTGGACAAGATCGCAATTGACGAGTCCTGACGGCAGTTAGAAAATGAGGCACACGCTCCACAGAGCACAATGTTCAAATGAAACACGTAAGGTACAACTTACAAATGGAGTTGATAGCGTTAGCTTAGGAATTTTTGCTGGCTAAAGCTACACAGTATCATTTATATAATATGCATTTAAACACAATACACAATCCTCTTTGTACTAGTACGAAGTACAACAACACTCGGAAGAAAAATTTGAAATCGAAACTGAAATTCACTTGACGTGAGAGCGTAATTGTGGTCACAATGAGAAGATAGAAGCGTGGAGGCGAGCAGTTCGTGCAATACACTTCACGGTCAAGGATGGAGAAAGAGAAGCAAAACCGCACAGTCGTGATCAAGCTCCACAGAATCCTTCCATTCGAAAGCAACGACCAGGTGTCGAGTACAGGAAGGAGGGAGAGAGGTGGTAGGGTAGGAGAGGCTGGATTGTTGCACAGATATTTGCCAGTAACGGCAGCTAGCTCGTCGAACACAGCAAGGATGGATTAAAGCGAAGTCACGCTTCGCTGAATGCAGGGTAGTCTTAGCGGGTGGTGTTGGCCACAGCAGTCGCAAGACTGGTTGGTTTAATATCAAACACTGATGTGCGCTCTCTCTCTTTCTCTCTCTCTGGTGACTTTAGTTAGAGATCATTGTGCCCGAGATCAGGCTGGTCGCTACACGTTAGTTCTAATCAGTTAAAAATTCAAACGTCCTTTACGTTCAAAGAGTGAGGTCTCAACATGGATGCTTGGTCAAGGCTAGATTTGAGAGACATCATAAGGATCCACAATTTCAGTGCCTCAATACCGAAAATTAAACTGTCATGCTTTATTGAAGCCAAAGACAAGTGTTGTTCTGGTAGCACATAAGTTTATAGAAATCAATCCTAAAACTCGAATAAATGGCACAAAATATGAAAAGCAATAAACACTTATCAAGACGTGATTACAAAAGGTGTAATGTGATCGAAGGTGTGACAGGACACTGACGCATCTATTACGTATACACGTGAACACGATGCAGAGCGAACAGTAGTAGACAAGACGTATTGTGATGACAGTGCTGAGTACACAAGCCCAGTTGATGTCATACCTCTACACAATCAGCTCATCCACGTCAATGTCATACCTCTACACAATCTGCTCATCCACGTCAATGTCATACCTCTACACAATCTGCTCATCCACGTCAATGTCATACCTCTACACAATCTGCTCATCCACGTCAATGTCATACCTCTACACAATCGGCTCATCCACGTCAATGTCATACCTCTACAGTCTACACAATCAGCTCATCCACGTCGATCACTAGTTCACAATGGTGTGAGCAGTGGTTCAAGTACTGCGATTAGCGCTTGATGCTTGTAGTCTTAGGATGTGTACTCCTTAATTCACAGCAACTGTAATAAAGTTCCGTCATAATGGAGGTTAAAACGAAGTCTTCCTTTAAAACAAGTTCCTATTCATGTTAGACAAGATTGTACCAATGGTGAAGTCATTCACTGTTGGATGTACTGGAATAGTAGGTCACAGACATGACTTTAAACCTCATAAGAGATAAAGAATACACCTGCGCACATACTGCAGTGAAAAACGGTCAAGGGAATATATGAAGCATACAGAGCGCAGCAACATAACTTCCTTTTTTTAAAGCGCTTTGAAAAAAACAAATTATAACCCCGCACTAACCTCAGTGCGTTGACATGATTTTTTGAGGAAGAAAACATTTTTTAATGTTCTACTGCACTTTTCAGTGCAGTAGAACATTTGCATTGCATAATTCAGAGACCCAATTCTAAATAATGACTAAATAATTGATCAATTAATCACAAACTAACAGAAAAACCTGACCCATAGTAAACTAACAACAATCTCGCATTTTAGGTCTATTTATTTACGGAAAAATACCAACCATTTCGAAAACATCTCATTTCGAGCACCAAAACAAAATTCTCAATCGAAATTTACCTTGGATCGACCACAAAAAAACATTCTCAATCGAAATTTACCTTGGATCGACCACAAAAAAACTAATTCTCAATCGAAATTTACCTTGAATCGACAACAAAAAAACTAATTCTCAATCGAAATTTACCTTGGATCGACCGCAAAAAAACTAATTCTCAATCGAAATTTACCTTGGATCGACCACAAAAAAACTAATTCTCAATCGAAATTTACCTTGGATCGACCACAAAATCTACCCAGTTAGTACCCTCCTCGGGCGCTGTACGCAACTCAACCGCCAACAGATCGAAGCTGCGGCGACTGAACCTTGATGTCAAATCCAAGTTTGAACTCAGCAGCGCCAGGTCAGTCTTCTCACAGCGGTGTGTGCTGCAGGCAGGAGGCAGTGCGCACCTCATGACCATGAGATCAGAGAATTGAAAATTGGGCAAAGCTCAAAACGATGTCAACAGTTTGAAGGCTTATTAGGTAATGTATCATGCACACTAGGCAAGGATGACCTGCAGCATCGCCTAAAAAATGCACGTACTGATGTTGGAAGTTTGTTAAGAGTTGTTTTGTTTGCACATGGTGCAGCAGAATGAGACTATTCTAGATTCAAATAAAATCAAAAGAGTATAGATTAAAAAATGTGTGAGAAAGAGTAATAAATACTCTAACAAAATTACATTATATGCAAATTTTGAGCATAAAACCGCATTTTTCAATCCTATTCGTGTCCTATTTTTCATACAAAATTTCCTTCGTTAAATGAGTTTTGCTTTGAAAAAAGGATGTTATATTGCCGTACCCTATATTTTTCTTTTAATAATCTTAGAAATGGGACAAATTCTTTTGCCCCACCGTGTATCAGAGCACCGTATCAGTCTGCTCTGGTCTCTGACGAACAAAATAACAGACCCAGAGCACACAAAACACACCAAAAATCGACTTCAAGATTCTTTGAAACTCAAGTTCGTTCGTCCGAGTCACCCACCTTCATGAAACAGACTCCGCAGCCCCATGTTGGACACACATCAGAAGGGTTTAGTGATGACATACAAGGTGCAACAACATAACTTCATTTTTTATATGCTTTTGAAAGGCCAAAAAGGAAGTTATGTTGCCGCACCCTGTATTCACAGACTCACGTACACGACAGACCTTTGAAAGCTGCTGACGGTTGACCTCTCTTATGCAGGATAGCTACTGAATAAATAATTTAAAATTTGTAGCTTCTACTCAAGATCGATAAAATGTGGTAAATAGTGAGGAAAAATACGAAAATGCGAAAGCTTGAGCTTTCTTATTATGCTTACGCTTTGAAACATTAATGAAATGGTTAGCACAAAGATGCTGTAGTTTTATGATATTGTTCATTCGAACATCGGTTATGTCGTTCAGCACCCAAGCACCTCAAATATTGGATGTGGGTCATTTACGTACCTCGACAATCTCTCAAAGATGACACGTCAAACTACTAAATCACAACACACGTAGGTACACGGACCAATTTTTAAATAGCTCACGTCGATCATATAGAATGCTTGGCTTATTCTAAACACGACACTCGCCAGTCACACAAACACATGGACACCCTGCATAGCACACGTCAGTCATGTAGAACGTTTGTCTTCTCCCACACATGGCACACGTCGGTCATGCAGAAAGTTTGGTTATCCCACAAATGGCACGAACACACAAACACACGAACCCACGTCTACCACGGCACACGTCGGTCATGTAGAAAGTCTGGCTTATCCCACACATGGCACAAACACACGAACATCTGCTCTGAACACCCGGGTGCCAACTCTGTAGCCTGGCAGCGACAGCATCACAAGCCAGAGATAGAATAGATTAAAATAAAACAGAATATGACAACAGGAACGAAGCAAGTGGTCCATTATTGGGTTGCTACCTCAAGTCCCATGCCGTCAATCACGCACAGACACTTCTATCACGCACATCACAGCAGTTTGTCAGTCAGTGCGGGGAAATTTTCAAGGCCACAAAAACCATCGTGGCAGAAGACAGTTGTCTTTCCTGAGTTCCACGACGCATGAAAATCTTAATACATTGTATGGAATAGCTCAAGTAATAGTATTTAAAATCATCCCTGATAGTTATAAACATGTACAAATATTTCCAAGAAGCAAATGTCACGTAAATTTAGGACGTTAAGCTCATGAAGTGGAGACATCATGAATAATGATAAATTGTTTCTGAAATAATCTTGTCCGCCAGTGATAAACATTCGTCACACGGCCGCACGTCAAGAGCGTGAGCTACAAAACAACGTAAATAAGTAAGTACTCAGACGAATATTAATTTCGACAAACCATTACATACTAAAAAGAAGGCCCAAGTGGACAAATTGAACACACTGCTTTTATTTTCCTCTTAAAAAAACGAGAGTAAAGTAAGCGTATCCGTGGTTATAAAGACATTAACGATAATAATTTGGTACTTTATTAACGTACCGAGGATACTTTTCACATGGGTAATATCTCTTGTGATATTAGGAGGGTCATTGTTGTACGACAGTATGCTACTTACATAAAGAGAATTCTCTCAGTTTTCACGGCTATGAAGTTTAGCTGTTCACCACGATGAACGGAAATTCTGATCGCACTTATACTGAAATTTCCACGAAGTTTTCGTGGGAAACTGTTTTGAACCCTCATACTAGTTGTAATTATTAGTATACATATATGATCGTTTGATCATAATAACGCAAAACAACTACTACAGTAATAGCAACAAATCAGAGGCACGGGAATAACTAACACAATTCTAACGCTCACTAAAGTTCACACAATTTATTCGTTTATTTTCATTTATTTGAGGTTACCTCGTGACCCCTAGCAGAGCGCGGGAGCCAATGGGAGACTCGAAGGCCTAGTAACTCTTGCTACTGTCGTCCGTGTGGACGAATGGAGATACAGTAAACGGCCTAACTTCTGTCACGTGATTTTCCCTGGCTTCCCTCGCAAAGATGAAAGTCCATTACGTCGGTTTAAATAAAGCCTTTAAAGAAGCCGCACTGCTGTAGCACGTGTTCTACTGGAACTAGTTTGCAATGAACTTCGAGTGTTCAAGCCTTTACCCTAAATCAGGTTAAAGAGTAAAGGATATTGTACAAAAGCGAGAGATTTACACTTTCTCATCAATGACCATAGTTAAAAATACCTTTACATACACAGATCAATCAACAAATTAAATGATTAAACTGAAACTAAATCGTTTCATGGGGGGAATTACATAGAAGTCAACGGTGAAAAAAATCTAAGAAACCTAAGCCAACAATTAACGAAGAAAGAAAAAATGTTCAATCCGTTGGTAAAAATTGATAACGAACACTAATATTACTTGACAAGCTAAAGCAAAATCCAATGCTGTTCCAAGATCACTGAACAAAAATGAACAATTAAAAAAAATGTTCTCATTTTTAGAGTTGTTTACGAGTACTCAACTAAGGAAATTGCAACGTAACTCGGTAAAAGCAGCGCATTTTTAGAAAGAACATCGATACACGCACACTTAAGACAGCATGGTCAGACCTTGTGATGAGTTTTAACTGCATTGCGGGAGTGATTCTTGCATCTCGGCAGCATTTCAGTTCACTTATATTGATGGAATTGTCGGTGAAATTCCTGGGACTAATTTTACGAAAACCTTGCGCTTATCACACAGCGTACACGAAAAGGCGTCCTCGAAGATCATTTAATGGTAATACGTGAAGACCGGCATCCAGCAATAGTGAAATGATGTTCGACTTCTAATCACAAGAAGAGACCTTGCGAAGGCAGCAGTAGATAAATGCCTGTTAATATAAATATTTGTTCTGAAGTTTGCGCATCACAGAAACCCCTTGCATTCTTAGTCTGCAATGATGACTTCACTGGAATGAAATAGCAAGAATAATCAACAATACACTACTCACAAGCAGCGATGCTTGAATACCCCAATGCCATTTCCTCAGAGTCATCATCATTAGCGACTTACTTTCACAGCATTCAATACTGTTCCGGGGCATTAATGGAAACTCATTTAAAAATGAATATACGGGACATTTTAGTTTTCTTTAGGAATCCCAGTTACACCCTTTTGGTTACTTCATAAGGAATACTTCAATGAAATAGTCCTACTTCAAGAATATGTCTAGGACATAGAACCAATTAGGCCAGCCTTATGACGTAGGGGCGAGTACGGCAACCAGAGAGACAGTGAAATAAAAGAAGTGAAGCGTGAGGGACAAACGCAGCCAAGAGGAAGAGCAAATCAAGTAAAAGCTTGAAAGTACAAGGAGTAAGCGAGATGATGAACAAGGTTTTAAAGAAGAGAAGAGAGTAAGGGAGATGTGACTCCTTCGTTCCATCACGCACGGGGGAGGGAACTTGAGAGAGAGAGCTGTTGAGGTAAAGAGTGCGTAAGGGTATATCAATAAGTAGTTCTGATGGTCAGAGTTCTATTTACACTGAAGCATACTTGTAGGTTTAAAACTGATTAGTTGCTTGATAATAGAAACGTTGTCACATGATTACGTCCTTGTTTTCTGTTGGTTTGTAGTTGCAATAACGTCTAAAAAGACGAAAAAGGCTACATACATACATCCTACTGTCACTGGACATTAGAAAACATTTTAGCAACAACACAAACTTCATCACAAAGTAGACGACGAAAACTAAACTTTACAGCAACGAACCTACACACAAGTCAGAAGTATATATTTGTACTGAACTGGACAAATACAACTTCATTATAAGTGTTCTCCGCGTAACTATCACTATTTAAGTATCGCAAATATGATCAGATTTTTTCTTCGCTGAATCTTCACCTAATGCATGATAAAAACTGCCTACAGTCTAGCACTTCCATATTCAACTGAGTAGGTAAGAGAAGGGGAGCAAGTGAGTAGGTAAGAAGAAGAGGAGCAAGTGAGTAGGTAAGAGAAGAAAGAGCAGGTGAGTTGGTGAAAGAAGGGGAGCAGGTGAGTAGGAAGGAGAAAAAGAAGAGCAGATAAGTAAGAAGGAGAAAAAGAAGAGCAGTTGAGTAGGAAGGAGAAAAAGAAGAGCAGGTTAGTAGGAAGGAGAAAAAGGAGAGCAGGTG
>VCRD01004052.1:11593-24669 GCA_006783055.1 Trinorchestia longiramus
ACAATTGACTCAAAATGGCAGGGTTAGTAAGTTACAATTGACTCAAAATGGCAGGGTTAGTAAGTTACAATTGACTCAAAATGGCAGAGTTGGCACGTTACAATTGACTCAAAATGGCAGGGTTAGTAAGTTACAATTGACTCAAAATGGCAGAGTTGGCACGTTACAATTGACTCAAAATGGCAGAGTTGGCACGTTACAATTGAAGGGTGGAAAGCACTAGTGGACTACTTGCATTTTTTCCCACAGGAGAAAATGTAAGTTGTCCACTAGTGCTGTCCACCCTTCGTATAGTAAACTACTGGATCGTAATCGCCTCTGTCTGCGCTGTGTTAGCGACAGCACGGGAGTGGACTACTTGCATTTTTTCCCGTAGAAAATATATGATATTTACCATGGGAAAAAATGCAAGTAGTCCACTAGTGCTTTCCACCCTTCAATTGACTTAAAATGGCAGGGTTCGCAGGTAACAATTGACTCATAATCCCAACATGCGAGGCACACGTGGCGGTATCTTAATAACCTCCACACGTGCACGGCACACGTGGCGGTATCTTAATAACCTCCACACGTGCACGGCACACGTGGCGGTATCTTAATAACCTCCACACGTGCACGGCACACGTGGCGGTATCTTAATAACCTCCACACGTGCACGGCACACGTGGTGGTATCTTAATTACCCCCACACATGCACGGCACACGTGGTAGTATCTTAATTACCCCCACACGTGCACAGCACACGTGGCGGCATCTTAATTACCCCCACACGTGCACAGCACACGTGGCGGTATCTTAATTACCCCCACACGTGCACGGCACACGTGGCGGTATCTTAATTATCTCCACACGTGCACGATACACGTGGCAGTATCTTAATTACCCCCACACATGCAGTGCCCCCGTAGCGATTGCTTCATTACCCCTACAAATGTGATGTACACGGCACTCTAACGTCACAGTAGCTGCCGTGTAAATAATGACTGCCTTGATTAATTTACCTGCACTGCTCCACACGAGGCGCCTGAACTTCAGGTCTAAGCCACGAAGCCACTTCTTGAACAAGAAAAAGTTTCTTAAAAATCATCTGATAGAAATAGTCGGAAATAGCAGAAAAATTGCCGTTTTTTAATGTATTTCTTTGTTTCAATGGTCAGTTGACAGGAAGGGAGGCAGTGTCTAAAAGAACATACTCTGTAACATAAATGGCAAGTGAAGGCTGACCTCGAGTGAAGGCTGACCTCAAAAGAAGGCTGACCTCAAATGAAGGCTGACCTCAAGCGTACTGGACTGAGCGATAGTTCCCGTGGAAATTGCACGGGACTTGACGAATTTGAAATTATTATGAAGACGACTGTATTACAGATTTACGACTAATTATTGTGTTTAAAATGAATATTTTTCAATATATACAGAACTTCTATTCTGAATCCTGTCGATCGATAACACGGCCGTGTAAAACAAGGCTAATAACGGAGAAAAATGGAGCATTTTTATAGTAATCTGGCGCCTTTGGTATCCACAATACAATACTTGTAATACATGTATACTTGTTTCTATTTCAGATCAAGAATTTTTCTTCAGTAATAGATTGGAAGAAATGGGACAGGCACGCACAGATAGAGATAAAGATAGAGATACACTGTTTATTATATAAGTAGATCGTTGTAGGCCGTACAAGGCATGGTATTTTTGTCCCCCATGTTTTTATGGTAGCAAGACCTAAATATCAGAATTGGTGCAATGACCCAAAGAGACCGAGGTTACAGACACTAAGACGAGTATCCACAAGAGGCGGTGAGAGGCTGTCTATCAGCACTTGTCACCGTAACTCAAGGGTTTAGAGTCGGTCTGCCAGTCATAACTCTGTCCTAACTATCAAAGGCAGCACCAAAACAAGCATCCCAAGCTGAGGTCAATCGTACTCGAGGAATCAGTCCTCACCAATACGCTGTAAATATTTTCGTTTCGAATAAAAATATTGCGTTTGAACGCAGAAAGCTCTTGACACATACGTGACACATCTCCAATACTGAATAGTTTTATTCCTTTCAAGTTTGACGGTACACATTTCATACCACCAAACATTTAACATGACTGTCCACAGCATGTTAAATGTTTGGTGGTACAGAAAGCATGCTACTTTTCAAAAATTGAGCTCCTGCGCTGATCAGTATCTCAAAATTAGTACGACCATCATAAATGTAAGGGAATATCCCCATCAATCTATAAATTTTTGCCCATGTTACACATTTCTTTCCATCAAAAGTATAAGCGTGAAAGAGTTGAGCCCGTATGATTTGCTTCTCGCATTGATGACGCTAACGCATACACAACTGAGCTTTACTGGCATGGAGTTAATACGACGCTGATAAATATAAGTTCTTTCGTTGACAGGAGCTCGCGTCGGAGACCTGGACGATCTTGACGCGCCAGCAGCTTCCAGTCAAGCCTTGTTAGGGGCGAGGACAAAAGGCCGAGGGGAGCCAATTAAAACGAGGAAAATGCTGTCGCTGAAGTCAATAGCAAGCTCGGAAATTCTTAAAGAGACTCACTGCAATGAAGAGATGGAGCCCCGCTACTCAAGCACGCTCCTCAGCAGGCGGAACTCGCAGCAAATATCAGGTTTTTACGCCTCACGGTTTTTTAACTGGGTGAAGAATTTCCACGTAACATGTCTGCCAATGATAAGACATTGTTTTGTATTGGAGCTTCATTACTTCGGCGTATTTTCATGAGGATAGGTGAAGAAAAAACAATCCATGCTTTTCAGTCCTTACTTTGTAATATCGTTAAGATAACGAAAATAGTGAAGAAAATATAACCAATGTGAGAATTTTAATCCTTTCAATAATTATTCGCTTCGAATTTCAAATCCACAATGAATATTTTTTTGAAGTCGAAAGATGTAGCATTCACGAATGAAATGCATACTGTCCACAGCGTACGTGTGGTATTGTGTTTTACTAAAAATTAGTTTCTTTGAATTTATGGTTTCTAATTAAAATTTTGCATACAACCTTCGAAAAAATTCGTTCCACAATCCACTACTCTTCAATCATATAAATTTTACTTAAATCTATCACCTCTGCAAGAAAGATTGCATCAGGATTGGTCAAGAAATGTTCACATCAATGGACTAATTGAAACTAACACGCTCCAAAACACTAATTCATAACTTCAAGTTGAAAAAATAAACTTTATAAGGACTTACAACCGAAAGCAATATTGGGTGAATAACGAAAGTCGATAGTTCCCGAAATAGAAGCGTTTTTGAGTTCCAGAAAAAATCGCAGACCGACTTCACCACCACAGAACTGTCGTAAGACAACCACCTTCCGTATAAGGAACTCTGACGCACACAGCTTCAGTTCCAGTATATTCTTGTATTATACTTCACATGAATGAGAACTACTAGGTTTAGTTCCAGTATTTTCTTGTATTATACTTCACATGAATGAGAACTACTAGGTTTAGTTCCAGTATTTTCTTGTATTATACTTCACATGAATGAGAACTACTAGGTTTAGTTCCGGTATTTTCTTGTATTATACTTCACATGAATGAGAACTAGTACACAAACCAAATGCATCAAAGAGAAAATACAAATAACCAAGCACGTACTTACCAGGAAAAAACGAAAGCTAAGTGCATCACGAACACTGCTATGACAGTTGCCTATGAACTGGTTTGCATGGTATCACAGCTGCAGCAACAGTGCGTAACCAACACCCTTTGAACTCTCAAGGGAACGTTGTGTTTCTTCTACTCAAACTGTGGAGCTTGTTCAACTTGGTTGGTACATAAAGCTCGTTAACAGCGTGCTGAAAGTGTCACTTAATGCCAGATTGCCTTCATACACAGACTTTGAATTGGTCTAAACTCTTTGTACTCGTTAAACTTTGTACTTAATGCTCCGTACTTCGCGCGTGCTGATCAACAAAGGCTCAACTTTAAAACAAACTCGACTTTGAACATCAACCAAAAAAGGGGCACACGAAGCGTATACAGTACATGAGAACGCATCTAGTGCATAAACTCGTCATGGACAAGTTTTACCCGTTGACCTCTACAGTTTACATTTCCTGCATGTGCGCAGCACGGAAACTTGTTCGATGTGTCTGAGAGACGTGACCTCTGAACTGAGGGTCCGTTTTAGAAGCATCAAGTCGACACTTCATTGCTTTTGCTCAAGCCTGAGACACAATGACTAAGAAAAATGTTCTTTTCCAAACACCCTGAAGAGACTCTCCAAGCTTCATCTGAACCATAATGGAAACTCCATCATACAACAAGGACTTCTTCAGACACTATTAGGTTTGTCATTCCAGAGTCTAACACTCACAATCTACTTGCTTTGAACTCAATCCGCATTATGTCTGTGTACTGCCGCACCTGAATTAAGGATCTTATACGATCCAAACGTGCCCTGAAAATGTACATTAAACGCCAGCGCCAGACAGTTTTCTTGCACTGTAATGTTCATTTTTTTCGGTCCAAGTGTGACGTCGACATTTCAGGGCGACGTAAGCAATATGGTAACGTTCATTTATGAACATTTTCCTAAGACCATGAATTTCTCCAATTACATGGGAGCGATAGACAGAAATTTGTCGCAGGTATGAAACACTTTGAGAGTCATCTGAATACATTAAGGTTCTCCGGCTAGTCTTTTTGGTGTGCATTTGCCAATTTAAATACGTGTTTTCCAATTTTAGTTCTAATTTTACAATTTTGGTACGAATTTTTCAATTTTGGTACGCATTTGTCAATAAGAAATCGTATAGTATTATAGTACATGAACGTACTATAAATAAACGCTAGCCAAATGGAAGTTGACAATACTAGTTTTTCCATAAAAAAAAGCCGCGAAATTCAACTCAACTCTTCATGTCATGAACAGCCTTAAATTTAATTAATAAAATTAGATCAAAAGTTTGAGGACTGCGGCGTTTACATGTAAATATGGATGTCAAGAAAGTGAAGTCAACAATTTTGATATTACGGTTTTAAGAATTGACATCAGAGTCTCTAGCTATACAACCGCAATAAATAACTGCTTTCAGAAGAAAAAGGAAGACGAAAAAAGATGAACTAAGATTGAAATACCCCTATATTACTCAAAAGTTTAAATTTCGCCTGGAAATACGACCGTAGACATCTACGAGTCTATGATAATTACTTTTATTTGACGAGTCGGTAAAATCTTCAACCCTTGAATAGACGTGAAATTTACAACATTTTCAAAGCACAGTGGGGCCGCTACTAAGAAGCGCCTCGAATACAAAGCAGCCTACCAAAAAACGTAACTAACATTAAATACCCAAACTGTGGTGTCATCCAGCGCTAGTCACGAATTTCATTTGTACTTACCGCAGTTGATACATTCTTGTATGCTGTTACATACACTTTACACTCCAGACATGGTTATTTAGCTTGCCTTACTAACGTTCAGACATGTTTGGTGTCCGTGTCCACTGTCGCTTGCATCACTGAGAACAAGTGGAGATGAGAAAAGCGTGAGAAGAGAGGTTGTGTTGTGTTGTGTTGTGTGAGCTGTTGAATTGCAACTAATAAAGACATTAACGATAATAATTTGGTACTTTATTAACGTACCGAGGATACTTTTCACATGGGTAATATCTCTTGTGATACCAGGAGGGTCATTGTAAGAATTAACATGTCAACACCGTTGAGTTTGCGATGGCAGCATGGTATTATCGTGTTTATTAGTAACTATTAAAGTACTCACAATAGCACCACTCATACACCACACACACAAACGCAAACACCTGAGCCACACAACTGATTCTCAGTGATGCGAGCCACGGCATAAACGTGAAGCAAACGTGTTTGATTATTATTAATTCAAGTCATATTGCGATTTATGTAGCGTAACACATGTAATAACATAAATGAAATGGTTAATATGGTAAGGTAACAACTCTGCTCTAGGCAACAACATTAAGCTGCTGCTGGTCCAACACTGGGCCGGCACAGTGATGGCCAGGCACAGTGATGGGCCAGGCACAGTGATGGGCCAGGCACAGTGATGGGCCAGGCACAGTGATGGCCAGGCACAGTGATGGCCAGGCACAGTGATGGGCCAGGCACAGTGATGGCCAGGCACAGTGATGGCCAGGCACAGTGATGGCCAGGCACAGTGATGAGGCTCTGAGGGTGTGTGGTGATAACACCCCTCCAAGCACCGATGTTATTGCAGAACGTCTGTGACGGTCAGCATCAAAACAAGCTTAGCTCATTGATTATTTGTTGTTTTAATTCCAACAAACTTCGAACGTGCAGTGGTAGACGTGCCTGACTGCATGGCAGCCGTGCCCGACTGCATGGCAGCCGTGCCCGACTGCATGGCAGCCGTGCCCGACTGCATGGCAGCCGTGCCCGACTGCATGGCAGCCGTGCCCGACTGCATGGCAGCCGTGCCTAGATTAAAACTGAAAAGAAGAACAGCAGTCCGATAAAATACTCTTGTGCAGCTGCAGGAAGGCAAACACAAAAACTTCGATACAAAGCCAACGACTTGCGATGCGTAGTACTTGCAGGTAGACGACTAACGTCAGCGTGCCCTCTATTTTGAAGAGACCGAATTCAGCCACAACTTGAGCAACAACAAGTGCAACAATGTGAGCAACAAGTGCAACAATGTGAGCAACACAACAATACACGAAGAACGCATGAGCAACAAGGGCAACGCAAGAGCAACACATTAGTAATACATGAGTAACACATTAGTAATACATCAGTAACACTTGAGTAATATGCCAGTAACACATGAGCAAAACAGAAGCAACACATAATTACCACATGAGTAATACGCAAGTAAGACATGAACAACACAGTATGAGAGCGAGGTGAGTGAAGCATGAGACGAGTGTGCTGGGTCGGCTTGAGGGCGTAAGCAGAGGAGGAGGATTGCATTGGAGCGCAGGCAGAGGCAGTGTGTAACACCACATCAAGCCTCGCCAAAAACTGCGTCAGCTGCAACAGGCATAGCTAGAGAACGTCGTCAAATCAACGTCCGGACTACTCTTCAAATGCCACCAGATTATATCGTTAATAATGACAGGCAATGGTAGGCGGACTCTGCTACACAAGTGCCTACGAACTGCAAGCGATCCAAACTTAGAAACACGTCATGCATGCTCTGCGTTTGTTCCTAAGTGTAAATGTGGCACGCAGCTCCTCGTCCCCGATGTGGCACACCAGCAGCCGTCCTCACTGACCCCTGCAATCAGCACTCCCGCTCGGTGATGCCAAATACTACAGATAATCATCACCACGTAGTGTTTTGCATTGTCACGACTGTTGGAATTTGAAAGCAACGATGCATAATCCTTCAAAAACTACTCATCGTGAAAAATAAGCAAGAAAAAAGCTCAATAATTTTTAATGGCATAGAATAGAGACGAGAATTTTGGCAACTAACCTGCAGAATTCTGTTGCAAGGGTGGCAACACTGAGCAGCCCAGTGAGGACCCCTACGAGGCACAAGACTTACCTCTCAGCCTACACGGGTTGCCACAATTGTTACATTCGTACAAAAAGTGTTACTTTTTGCTTATGAATCTTAATTTTGTTAATTTTTCTACGATTTCATCAGAAGTTGTTACTGTTTCAATATTACAAGTTAGTTTAGGTAGTAACCGATGTTTGGATCAATGAAATTTTAAAGAATCGTTTCAAACGCATGTACATAGTATGTGTTCGAAACACGTTTTGTTTTGCTGTATCCCACCAGTTCGAGAGTAGCTGGGGCAGTGGCAAGTAACAGCATAAACTTGATTAGTTTTAGACAATTGCGGGAAAATTACGATCTGACGAAGACGTTAAGTATTCATGGATAAACATCATGAACTTCTACGTACTATTAAGGAAGCAAACTTTCGACCTGGTTTAATCGAATGACAATTAAAAATTAATACTTCTTCAGGCAATTAATCCAGATAATATTGATATGAGTAAAAGATACACTATCATTCTCCTTCCGTTGGAATTCCTCAATGATAAATCAAGAACAAAGTATTAACAATTAAACAGCAAAAAAAAGGAACTCGCTTTAGAAAACACGTATCGCATTTGTCAAAAAAAAAACAGCGAAATTTTGGAATGATGCTTCAGAAAAAATAGACAGTGATGGTCTTCGTTATTTATTACATTACTATTCTAACTAATGCTGAGCCTACTGTCATTGACTCATTTTTCAAGGTGTTTCAAGTGTTTATTTTCTCCGCTAAATATTATAGTAAAATAAACAGATGGCAGTTGAAATGTATTACCCGCTTTTGTATTCGAAATGTCGATTTGCTGACACCTGCTGTACACACTGGAAGCCCTCCCAGCAATTAAGTTAATAACAGAAGAGAATACGTACATCAACCGTGAAAAATAAACTTCTGTCTGGAAGGATAAGAAATATTTATATTTTTCTAGCTATATATGCAGAGAAAACGTACTTAATAATAAAACACGATTCTTCTATGTGTTAGAATATATCGTGATAATACAAGAAAAAATGCATATGCTTGATCAATATTGTTACAATTATATCATACAATCTAAGTTCTACAAAAAATTTACAATTATCATAATGTAGAAATATTACATGCAACGAGTTTAGGACCATGTCGTAAAGACGCATAGAAGGCTATTACTATAAAAAAGTGATTTCGTGATTTTTATAATTTATTACGTTTTCGCTGAACTTTGTACATTTTGAGCTTGGAAGTTGGTACTATTTACGAAACCCTTTTGGCAACCCTGCAGCCTACGCACACAGTCAAGTGAGTTGCAGTGTTGGCGGTTCATTGTTGCATCCCCGAGCTTGTGACCAGAAGGAATGGAGGTCACCCCCAGCTTTCCCTACAACCACACCCCTACCTACACTTTACATCGCCTGGGTAGTAAGTAGTACAAGGGTTGCCCGATTCGCCTATCCACGGCCAAAACTGATATTTTGCCTTCTTTGAGTGCATTTGGCTTTAAATTTTACGCTTTGCCTGATTTTTCAGACATTTTCAAGAACATTTTCTGTATTTCGACACATTTGCGTCATTCAAGTTTATCGACACTCTACAAAACAATATTTTAATTTTAACTAATTGATTTTAAAATAGAATTCATATATGACAAGCACAAAATAAGTTTAATACTAAAAAGATGTACATTTAGTTCCTGCTTGGTTTGCATGCAATTTAATCCCTGCATCTTGCATGCAAGACGCTGTAAGCTCAGATGAGGCATCCTGTGTGAACTAAGAACACAGATAAGACACATCAGACCAAGCAATGCTGTATTCAATATAAAGAAATCTATATAATAACCGTGACGCTAGTCTCATGACGCAGAGTATGACCTAGTCCTAGAATCATATCGCTTATCACCAGGTCCGGTTCAACATAAACAAAGAGTTATTCACTTCCGTAGTGTTTCCAACTATTTATAAAATGTACCAATTAGCAAATTTCATGATTCCTTGGACAAAGAAGTGGATTTCGTTTCTATGACCATAAGAATTATAGTTGTAATTAAAAGCTGGTACTCAATTCATGATGAAAAGATTCCCTAGCTTGCACCATACAAAGACAAGAAAAGCTTCCGAACACAGTTCGAAAACAGAATTAAATCTCCACATCTCGACCGAAAAACTTGACGAAAATCCACGAGAAAACTTGGGCACAAATAGCACCGTTTCAGTTGCACCATCCAGATAGCAGGTGTCTCTCATTGAGTCATCTACCAGACTTGAGTGCTCCGAGGTGAACAGGTTAGTAAATAGTGAAGACATTTTAATGCTCTATCTGGAGCAAAGAAACGATCAGACATGACGCAGCTGAGGCTTCCACAGCCAACACGTGTTTATTTGTAAATAAAAATTGAGTGTGCGTGGTAGAGATGAAGTTATTCGAACGCTTGTAACACGGCGCTGATTTTTGCCAGCTCCACTAGGAGTTTTAAAAAGGTCTAGACATCCTCGCTTCCTATTATATGTATTTTAGTATCATCGGGGAGTGAGAACTTCCAGTATGTATTAGTATAATGTGAGGAGTGAGAACTCCCCATTATGCATTAGTATAATTGGGAATTAGAACTTCCTATTACACTAGTATGATAGGGAGCAAGGATTCGTCCTTATATATTGGAACAGGGACTTACCAGGAGTCTCCCTATTTATTATACACTAGTATAACGGAGGGACACTAGTCACGCTCTCTGCCAATTATTAATTCCAAATAGTCCGGTTGCCTTAACACTTGAATAGGAATCTAGGGAACAGATAAACAGAAGTAGTCGCTTCTTCTCAGCCCATATCTTGCTACAAATAGTCTTCTGACTCCTTCACTTGTTTGTTGAAAAAAAAAAACTTTTTGACCCCGTCCAGGTCGAAATACTTGCCGAGGCGTCCATTACTGTCAGACAACCGGAGTTAATATGCTGGTCTTCAGATTATCTTTGTGATCTCGTGCAATTCACATAGGGTGCATTTTGTGACCTGTATTAGAGTTCGTAAATTGTCAAAAGAGAATTCCATCCAAAAAAGTTATTTTCGTTATTGTACAACACTTTGAATGCTAGGTCCAAGTTCATCTTCATTAAATACACTAAAAACTCGCCTACACGTGTTATCCACTCGCCTACATGTGCTGCTTGTAGGTGTGAACATCGGTTTTGTTTTAGGGTCCAGAAGCCAAAATTCAGCCAAAAGTAGGAATCTGTTGTTAAGATTAGATCAAGCCTGAAGTAATTGAGTGGAGCGAGGCAGTTACGGTGTCTGAGGCTGAAATCAAGACTGTGTAGTCAGGAGTTAACGAAGTCAAGAGACACAGAACAGAACGAGGCAGAAGAACGTCAGAGAGCATCTCTCACCAAGACACGATCCATCACAACAGGAGACTGTCTCATGACGACAAAACTGGAGTCCCAGGCGCGTATATCATAAGCAAGGACCATTAACTGGACGCGTGGGCGAGTGCGCAGAAATGATTTTGGAACTACTCTCCTTTTCATTGCAATGCAATAACAATGCTTCATAATAAACAGCTTGGGACCGTACGACATTACCCTAAAAGTGATGCACTACGCCACCAATAATACTGAAAAAATAGTTGTATTACTTCGAGGAACTAATCATCAAGTAATTGTAACAAAAGGCATTCCTAGTTTTACACCGAGTAATGTATGAAATCTAACACGGCATGCTTAGTTGAAGAAGAACTGCAGGTTTTAGCCACCAGCGAAAGTGGCAGAGCATGTAGACGAGACGCGTAGTAACTGAGAAGTAAAGGAAATACATAGAATGATCCACTAGAAGATTTAAAAAAGTAACGCATTGAGCATCAAAATAAAAGATTGTTTAGAAGTGTGATAGTGAATATAAAAATGTGAGTTGCTGATGAAACAAGGAGTTTCAAGAAGAAAACCAAAGATCGGCGCAGTTCGGAGGAAGAAGCAATCGGAGATGACAATTACTACTGTAATCTCGCGAGGGAAATTAAGCTGTTTCCCCGATGGTGAAGCAAGACAGACTCATTTTCTAAATCAGGAGCTCCCAACCTTTTTCTGACCTTGTCCCCTTCAGTATTTCGACAGACGAGCATGTACCCCTGAGGTTTTCAACAGAAAGATGAGTAGAAAAAAATATTCCACTGAATTTTTAACGGAGGTTTTAAGTTTTAGGAAGTATAAACTAACATTAGATGTACCCCTTTAGATAAGCCAATGTACCCCCAGGGGTACATGAACCCCAGGTTAGGAACCCCTGTTCTACATGGTGAAGCGAGACAGACTCACTTTTGTGGATGGTGAAGCGAGACAGACTCACTGTTTTCTACATGGTGAAGCGAGACAGACTCACTGTTTTCTACATGGTGAAGCGAGACAGACTCACTGTTTTCTACATGGTGAAGCGAGACAGACTCGCTGTTTTCTACATGGTGAAGCGAGACAGACTCACTTTTGTAGATGGTGAAGCGAGACAGACTCACTTTTGTAGATGGTGAAGCGAGACAGACTCACTGTTTTCTACATGGTGAAGCGAGACAGACTCACTGTTTTCTACATGGTGAAGCGAGACAGACTCACTGCCGTGATTTCCAGCTCAGATTCAAGTAACGAAGAGATAATTCCTTGCTCTCATACTGTCTTTTAACTTCAACACAGCTACAAAATTAGCTGAAATGGACGAAAAACTTTCCCTCTTAACCCTTAAAAGCACCGTGCATCATACATGGTTACAAAATTTTTACAGATACTTAAATTATTGGTCAAAAATGCCTGTACTGCACCTAGTATCATTATTGATACGTAAGCAAAGCTAAAGAACTCAAAACACGAACAATTTCATTGCCGGCGTTGGTGTTTTCAAACCTATATTAATAGATTAAATGTATAATTATTCAAGAGTTAAAAGCATACTTCCAGCAAATAGCGAACACTTTCAAGTCGACGGCGAATGGGTCCTGCATATCCGCAATACATGCAATTAAATACTAAGGACTAATTCTAACAAATAAACAGGAAACTTTAGACTTGCATTGCACTTAACACACATATTTTACTTCATCAATGAGCCCTTTCACTCCCAAAAACAATTGACATACGTTTGAATTCATTATTCTTTAATTCCAGAATGCTTAAGTTATACAACTTCCGACGCAAAGTGATTGTTCTGTTCAAGAAAAAAGATCAGACTTCGTAACTGAAAGAAATGCAAAAAATGTTGGCATAATTTTTTAGTTGAACTTGAATCAACTTACCGTTGTTCTCGCTACGCTGGAATACAGGGTGGCACGTAGTAAGTAACACCCCCTCTTTAGAAAATTAAGAATTAACTCTTAATTAACTATTATTATTTAATTAACTATTATTTATTATTAGTTATTACCTTAATTCATTCCATACTTAACTGTAAATTAAACTTGATGACCTTCTCTACCTTTTTTAATGATCCCGATCTTAGTTTTTCATAATTTTTCGAAAATAAATTTCTAAAAAAGGGTGTTACTTATGTGCCACTCTGTGCATGGTGAAATCAGTTTCTAAAGTACCTCATAAAACTA
>VCRD01004052.1:26959-41427 GCA_006783055.1 Trinorchestia longiramus
TCGTGCTAACACTAGGCTGTATTGTACACAACCCGTGCTAACACTAGGCTGTATTGTACACAACCCGTGCTAACACTAGGCTGTATTGTACACAACCCGTGCTAACACTAGGCTGTATTGTACACAACTCGTGCTAACACTAGGCCTTGTTTACACAGCTCCTCAACAAATTAACTTGTACGAGTATTGTGGTACTCACCGATTTTTTTCCAACTCGTTGTGAGTACTCCTGGAAAATACAAATAAATGCATTAATACATTGTTCCTTTTTAAAATCCAACTACAGGAAACAAAAAGAGAATTCTATTCTAATCAAAAGGGGAATACCTTCCATAATTTATAGAATTGACTGACAAATTAACTGCAGCACCTAATACCAGAAAATAACGAAAATTCCTGCCTGTTCAGACAGGTACATCAAATATGACGTAGAAATATTCAACATTTCAACTGCGACATTTTCCAGAATGCAGGACGAATTTCGACACACATCGGGCACCTGAAATTCAACGGCTTGTGAGATACACATTGGTTGACCAAAAAAATAAGCACCATCATGATAGAAACAAAATTTTGAATATAACCTTCTTGGGTTGGGTCAATCATATTTCTTACAGCTTATCCACTAAGCGAAGCACTGGTTCGAGCACCAAAACAAATTATTTTACTGCTAAACTGCAATATTTTTATTTTTATTAACTGCTAAACTGCAGTATCTCAAATTTTCCACATTAGTTGGCACCCAAAATTTGAAAACTTACCGATGAAATAACACAATAAATATGATTCATGATAACACGTTTAGAACCCAATACTTACGCTCACCATGACGACTAACGAGAATAAAAACGAGAAAACTAACAGCAACAGAAGGGGCTGCTGTGAAAGTTTATATTCCCCAATAGTTGCAGATCTTCATTATGATAGTCCATACACGCAAACAATATCGTAGCCATCGGAAAAGTTTGTTTACAGAGTAGCTTACCTCTTTTTCTTAGGATATCACTTGCATCGGATTACCCTCTCTTCCTATGCCTCAGTTTGGACCCAATTGAGCTCTACTCTTCTTCACCAAACTCTTTCTTGAATGTAAATGTGTGGAACAGTTTTCAGTACATGCTCCTCTTATTCCTCTAGACTGTGCTTTCCAATAATCTGACTCAAAAATCTTATCCTAGCCTGTTTTTAAGAGAATCAACCTACCATATTCAGTGGATTTTAATGACCCACTTGAGATCTAAGTTGTGTGAACTCTATCGGTGAAACAGCGTATGACTTTCCCAGCAATATTATTTCCCTTTCCGAGAATGACCCTTTGGATGCTCATTAAATTTTTTTCCGCTTGACATGTGATGATCAAACAAGCAAACTAACACCACCCTCTCGCTCTCTCTCCATCTAAACCCTTTTAAGATCCATCAGTTTAATGCTGTCGCCTGCTTCGTACTATTAACCTAACATTTACCATCATAATGTACAAGCTTCGAATCATGAAAACTTAATCTTTCTTTAACTGTCCTTGTTTATTTAGGAAATCATGAGCCACTTCACCCCTCCCTGCAGTCCCCCCACATCATCTGCAGCCCACATCATCAGTCCNCACATCACCTGCAGCCCACATCATCTGCAGCCCACATCATCTGCAGCCCACATCACCTGCAGCCCACATCATCTGCAGCCCACATCATCTGCAGCCCACATCACCTGCAGCCCACATCATGTCAACATCATCTAATTCTCTTGAAGCATAATTACTTCAAGTATTATTCGACACGGATACTGCATGAAATTAATTACAGGTAAAACCGACAGCAGGTGTTTTCATGCATGTTCTCCAACCGACGAAATGAGGAAGCTGCGTAGAGCGAAGGTAGAGGCATCACGTCTCCCTATCTCAGCACGTAGCTCTACGTCACGTGCCTGTACTGAGCTACGTGCAGCATGCAGGCAACACGTCTCCCTATCTCAGCACGTAGCTCTACGTCACGTGCCTGTACTGAGCTACGTGCAGCATGCAGGCAACACGTCTCCCTATCTCAGCACGTAGCTCTACGTCACGTGCCTGTACTGAGCTACGTGCAGCATGCAGGCAACACGTCTCCCTATCTCAGCAAGTAGCTCTACGTCACGTGCCTGTACTGAGCTACGTGCAGCATGCAGGCAACACGTCTCCCTATCTCAGCACGTAGCTGTACATCACGTGCCTGTACTGAGCTACGTGCAGCATGCAGGCAACACGTCTCCCTATCTCAGCACGTAGCTGTACATCACGTGCATGTACTGAGCTACGTGCAACACGTCTCCCTACCTCAGCACGTAGCTACACGTCACGTGTCTATGCACACCAGCATGGCCAACAGGTGCAACATGAGACCAGAGTATCCTCTCTTTACATGGTTAGTTGTAAAGTTGAAACCTGTAACGGACTACTACTCATTTAAAGAAAAATATGTGTGTCGTGTGTGATACGTGTAATAAATGTAGGACCTTTTCATAATCATAATACGTTCATAATAGGAAACTAAATATCGTTTCAATATACATCGAGCATAATAACATTTTCACCTTAGCGTTCTTCAGAAGAAATAAAACCGATACTGGTAGTATCGGTCGAAATTTAACAATCCCTTCGCACCAGTTTACATAAAAAGCGAGGAGCGATAAAGCAGAAACGAAACTAACTCAAATAGCGTAAGACTTTACAGTAAGACGATCATGGCACAGGCGAGCAGCAAGCTGTACACTCAGTAACTCGTATACGTAAAAGGAGTCACAACCATAAACTGCCTACGAGGTCCCAGAAGTAAAGCAAATAAAACACGTACCAGAGTCTATGTCGTGCTAACTCGACACTAGAAGGACTAAGAGCGTCAATTAACGCATTTCAAAATCGTAAAAATGAAAAGAACTTTAAAATGCGCTGCATATTCACACAGCTTTTTGTTCGACTCACCGTTGTTTGCCTGACAGTAGTTTAGGCAGACACCCCTAGTATTTCTAGTGGTAACCACTGTATTTGCGTCAGAAATCTTAGGAAGGAAGGCTAACGATCGCAGTAGAAGCGAACCACAGAGCTAACGCACGCGCCTCTTAAGCAGTCGTAAAGTACACAGTACGTGTCTAAGATATATATTACACAGAGAACAGTTACGGCTCTACGAAGCAGGACGAAGAGCACGACGAAGGCTGTAGTCTTGAAAGTCAGCTCTGTCTCAAGACTAGACGCAAAGTTGTCAGTAGCCGCTGGCTGCACACGTACGCTTTAAAGGAAGGTTATAGCACCTACAGTAACTTTGGCTAAGCCTCAGACAAGGTAGATCATGCGGGGAACTGTGCAGGCGCATGAAGCAATTCGCATGAAACGATGCGCATAAAACGATTCGCACGAAACGATTCGCAAGAAACGATTCGCAAGAAACGATTCGCACGAAGCGATGAGAATGAAGCGATTCGCATAAAACGATGCGCATAAGGCGACTTGCATGAAGCAATGCGCATGAAACGATTCGCATGAAAACCTTGAAATGGAGAAAACTGGCAACATGCATGTTCATTTTTAGGCTTGCACAAAAAATCGTGTTCTCGTTTCTGTTTGGCGGGTGCACGCTATCCTACTACGACATCGAAATGAGGTCATTGATCGGAAAAATGCCTATTAGTATCGTTACATTGAAGCGCGATTATAGAGATCTCAGTGTGAGCATGTTCCATGAATCCTAACACCTTGAATAAAAATACACTACTACACTTGGAAGTGCAACTCCACGTACAAACGAACTGTTGCAGAGAAACTTTAAGTCTCGAGCTCTCCGTATTTTGTGTTTTCAAATTAAATTTGGCAAGTTTACGGCTCGAGTCTGATGAGCTCGACGCTTTCAAACGAGATAAAGCAACGAAATTTTCTAGTAATTCCAGCGTGAAAGAAATCAGTAGGACAAGCCCTGAGATACAAGCAAAGCAGTGTCTTACTTCTGAGTGTTTGCACCCTGTATCATACATTAGGTTCAGTCATTTAAAAACTAAACGAATTGAAGTTTTGAAATAGAATTTCATTGAGAACATCTTGGTATTTAAATTCAGATATTCTCAATTCAATACCGGGATATGAAACGTTAATTAATATCTTCTGAGAGTCAATACTCTTATTTAATATGGTAGCAGCCTTACAAAATTTGCATGTTATAAGCTTGTGAAGTTACGTAGGTATAACGCATTTCTTTAAAATATAAATACGAGCAATAAAAAATATTTCAGTAATTAAAAATGATGAGAAATCTATCAAGAGTTTCATTTACCCTGAAGTATAGAACATAAAATCACCTAAAGTCTAGGCGACCTCCGTTATTTGTTAAAAACTTACATGCTCAATTAATGGTGCTGTTTATCATCATTAACTTGGTATCTCTTAAGTTATGTAGTTGATTTCTTAAGCGATGTTTGCATTTAATTGTTCCACACATTGTAATTTTAAAACTTTCCCTTCAAATATCCCTAAAAGACTTCCGAGTATACCAGCAGATGGGGGCGACCTTGCAATGTCACGTTAACGCGAAACGAACCGGTGTGGAAAAAATTCTTCCAGCATTTTCATCGATGCCCTTCTGTTGACCCAGTTTTTTAAAGTTATTGGCTATTGCCTTTATGCAACATTTGCTAGGACGTTCAGCGTTGAAAATGCTTCCATAATTTTTTCGCACCATAATAACAGATCCATTATCCTGGAAGAAATGTTCAATAAATTTTGCCCTCAGCTTCGTGTGGCGCACCGAAATTTTGCAGCACACCGTTCTCAAAATTTTATTCCATGTCCACGAATAGGAATCAGTAACATAAATGAAAAAATATCCTCCATTTATTTTCTACTGCTTCAAATTTTTCTAATCTTCTGCTTTCCACACTTTTCATTGATTTTCTAAAAGACTTCTCTTACGTGTGGCGCATGCGATACTTGCACAAAAAACCATTCAGTAACAGCGTAAAATTCCTTGTTTCATTTCACTTTCGCTTCTCATTTTTACGTTACAAGTGACGAAAAAAATGGTCTTTGACGAAAAAACGGTCTTTGACGAAATAAACGGTCTTTAACGAAAAAAACGGTCTTTAACGAAAAAAACGGTCTTTAACGAGAAAAACCAGTTTCTGATAAGAAAAACCAGTTTCTGACAAGAAAAACCAGTTTCTGACAAGAAACCCAGTTTCTGACGAGAAACATGGTTTCTGACAAGAAAAATGGTTTCTGGCAAGAAAAATGGTTTCTGGCAAGAAATACAGTTTCTGACAAGAAAAACTGTTTCTGGCAAGAAAAACTTTCTGGCAAGAAATACAGTTTCTGACAAGAAATACAGTTTCTGACAAGAAAAACTGTTTCTGACAAGAAATACAGTTTCTGACAAGAAAAACTGTTCCTGAAGACCGCAGGTGGAGCTGCACAGGAGGGCAGGGAGAGTCGGTGTGGCGTGCAGCGGAAGACACCAAAAAGACGGACAACAAAGACACATCCGCAGTCCAACCTTCCGGCCTACACCCACACGCGGTTACTGTTGCCCCCTGCAGGGCGCCCCCACAACACGACTTCAGAGAGGGGAGGGCGAGGTGAAGTTAAGCTGTTATTAATTTATTATTTTACCTATTAATGCTGACTGACAATTCAGCTTGTTGCATCAAAAACGTTATATAATTTCAATACAATATCGCAACAAGCATAATAGGATGCTATAACTTATCCAGAACGCGGTCAGCACTCGCTTCGTTGCGGTTACATTCCATTTCTGATAATAACCTTCACAGTTCTGGAATTATATAACATTTTTGATAAGGAAAGTAGATTTGCCAGTCGGCATTGATGGGTTAACATCCAAATGAACCCTGAAGTTCTCTCAGAAAAAGACGTGCGAAAACAAGGCGTAACGTGTTTATCAAGCTAGCACTGCACTCAACAGTTATAGAACTGGAAGAATACGTTACGGTTCTGCTTGTTTAGACGTTGCCAGTAGTATGATCAGCCAATAAACAGCACGTGATTGTGTAGCACTTCTCTCTTCAGGAAAAAGTTTGGTAAACCAAGATGTAATACGTTAAGAGAAGTTATTAATAAGAAGGTGGTATATTTCATAATATGTTGTGGTATATGTTACAGCATATGAGGCATTGCGTGCCACAAGGGCGAAGATGACGAAATCAAGTCTTGAGTAATCGCAATGAAGCTTACAAAATAAAACAAACAATATCTCTTCCCTGACGTGGTCAAAATATCAAGCTCGGCTGTAAGATTTCATTAGCATAGAAAACTAATTTTTTAGCTGATGATGTCTTCGCCCTTGTGGGATGAAGCGCCCTATATGCTGAAGCTCGAAATGTTTAGCCCTTGTTTTTCTAGTGCGAGTATTTCTCAGAAAAACGAAGGGCGTGCTCGTACGAAGCACAGCGTCGATTTCCGGACAGTTATCACCATTGTTCCATTCTTTTGCGTAAGACAACAGCAACTCGTGATCAATCTCAACAGTAATCTTTACAGCAGTATGACAAAGATAAGTTTTAAAAATCAAAATAGGAGATAAACTACCGACGAACTGAATTGTACTCTTATACTCGAGCAATCTAAATTAGTTAGGTATTCTCATGGATTAACATGAACTAAAATTAGGAATAAAGAACTCTTACTAAGAAGAAATGGAAATCCAAAGCACTAACGAACTGGACACGAGATGTGTGGGCAGCGACACACCCTAGTCTGAAGTGTTCTCAACTGAATAAAAACAAGCTAAAACGAGGCGTGTTTTCTTTATAAAACCCACACCCTTAACATGGCACGCAGTGTGCTGCAATACAATGCTTCTGTTCACGACACTGCTGCAGTCTCAAGACGTTCTTTACAGACCTGCTAACCATCATGACCAACATCAACATCATTATTATCATCAACAACATCAACAATTATCATCAACATCACTGAGAAAATTGACTAATAACTCCTCAACAGAGCCCGTGATGCCATATTAAGGCAGTTCAATTATGACCTTTAATGGCGTGTAATCGTACTTTAAAGGAAGTATAATAGTCGATTTCACCCATGCTTTAAAATCGTGGAGTTTCTCTTTCGAGTAATTAGAAAGATGATGCGTTTCGCAACATGAGATCTGATAGAGCAAAGTAGAACAAAGACATTTGAAGGCAGCTCTGGCAGTAGGAGACTGAGCTTAGCAACCACGTAACTTATGATGAACAAGCTTCTTCCAAACAACCACCACCTTCAGAGCTGCAGCTCTTGTGAGTCAGGAAGCGTAGCTTAGGCAGCTGCAAGCGGTCGGCGTCAACAGGGAACTAGGGAGAAAATAATAACGGAGGAAAAAATAACGGGGAGAGAAAAATAACGGGGAGGAAAAAATAACGGGGAGGAAAAAATAACAGGGAGGAGAAAATAACAGGGAGGAAAAAATAACAGGGAGGAGAAAATAACAGGGAGGAGAAAATAACAGGGAGGAGAAAATAACAGGGGGGGGGGGAAATTACAGACGAGGCTGGTATGGTTGAGCAGCAAGACGAGGTTCCTCATAGGTAATGGGTTCTCTCCTAGGGTTCGCGAACCCGCAGTGGTTCACAGATAGGTTTCCAAGTGTACTTATATGGTTGATGAAAAAGTATTTTGAGACTGCTCTGATCATTTGATGGTCTTTACAGTACCATTGTATATTGAGTTAGTCAATACATTACAATTTTATTTGGTATCAACTTACCGGTGGTTCGGGTTGATGGTCTTATAACTCGAGAATTACTTTGCAGAAAAAAGAGAACTCCTGTCATAGGTGAATGCTTCAAGGAAACAAGTGTAAGCGAATAAACTAAACAAGGCAAAATACAGTTGTTGTACCTGACATGCCTTCAGCAGCATGTGTTGTTACACTCAGATCTCGTCGTTTCCTCATCATTATTTACATTATTCATAACTTGTAGTACTTTTTAGAGCATTTCTTCACAATGCTTAGCATTGCTCATCGTTTTCCGGATTTTTATGGACGTTTCCGGACTAGAATAACCGGAATAAATAAACTTCGAATCTTGAACTATGACTTTAATTACAAGGCTTGACTCTACACACAAACGAACCATGTGGGGAAGGCGAGGGAGGTAAGAATAAGCCGACAACAAAAAAAAGGGGCGTGCGGTTGCGCCTCTAAACACAACACAGAGGCCGCTGAAAGAATGAAGGTCTCGCATTACCATCACCGCCACGTGGCACGTGCCCACACCGAACCCTGGCTGCTGTTTCTCAATTGTTCCTTCAATTAAAAATAACCCTCGTTCGTTACGAGAGCTCATTACATCATAAATGGAGGAATCGTGTTGACTGCGCCATAAGGTGCGTAACAAGATTTCTGATAACAGGCCAGGAAGTGATTAATTGTGCCATTAAATTATCTTGATGTTTTCTTGATAGCAGGCTCATATTCCCAACGACATCATACGTTCTTATACTGACAAAATGATATTCAATGAAAGGGCAAATTTAAATAACACAACATAGCTTAGAATATAAATTCTGCATGTATAACGGACATAAATGTACAACTAGCTGGAATCGTTCACAAACCCAAGACCTCTAGTTTTTCAACTTAACCAGCATCAGATAAATAATTTCCCTCTTGACAGAGTGAATGATGTGACGAATATACTAGTATTACTGTGAGTACTAGTTCTTCTGAAGGTAAGACTGTTTTCTGTTTTCGCTGCCCTAAGTATAGTTCGCGCACGGTGGTGTGGGGTGTAAAGAAGATTGGGACGGAAAAACTAGTAACTTCCCAGTCTAAACGAACTTCCCACCAAACGGTGGCCCAATCTTTAATGTTTGAGACACATACATCTACAGAGATATGTACATATATATATATATATATATATATATATATATATATATATATATATATATATATATATATACGTACGTACATCAGGCTTTAGTATAGGTTATGAACATCAAAGCCACTACAACGGAAAGCACGGAACAGGTACACAGAAACGAAACGTCATGGTGCAAGAGTGAAGTAATTGCAGTGTGAATGACGATAGCAAGTCTGCAAAATATACTCGGAGGAGCACAAGAGTACTAACCGGTTCCAGATGCAGCAGCAGGTCTGGCCATGGCGAAGCATAAAAAACGAACTTGAACTCTCAACATTAATTGTTATAGGACTTCAAGCTCTGCCTTGTGGACAACGAACAGACCGGTTTTTGCTGGGCACTGAAGAATGGCAGCAACAGATGCTACCGAATAGGTGAACAAGTGGACAATGACATCTATACTCCTTTTCTGACAAAAGCATCGTTTTTCTACAACTGTTCAAACATCAACGATGATTTACGTTTTATTGACCTTAGTAAGCCGTACAAATAACACTGTTATCATTTAGCTATACTTTCCGTGGCGCTCAAACTGAAAATTAGAAGCTTGCTGTAAGAACAATAAGTTAAAACAGACATCAAATACATAAAAATTCCAAATTAAAAATTTTCATCCTTATTTAGCTCACACATCTTCCTCTGTTTCGAGTTCATTGACTTCCCGAAATAAAGAAAAAAAATCAATAGCTGTGAAATATTGAGGTAGTTTGCTCATACCTTCAGCAACCAATGAATATCCCGTTCGCTCTCATTCAGTGAAGTCAAATTTATTTCAAAGAAAAACATGTGGAGCGCAACGTCATTGGCGTCGGCATAATTGAAGATCAGAACACTTGTATTGATACTCCTTGCCTTTTTAAAACTGAGCGTCATACTACCTATATCATCTATTCTTGTACCTGTCATTTATTCTCATACCTGTATCATTTATTCTTATACCTATATTACCCATTCTCATACCTATGTTATCTATTCTTATACTACTTATATCAACCATTCTCATACCTATATCATCCATTCTTATACCTTTACCATTTTAATCTACGTCACCATCGACGTGGTGGTCCTGGCCAAAATATAGATGATCACTCATCTTGGTAGTAGCTACACGTCGACCACACAACACCAATTGTCACTTGTTTAGGTTGTTACAAAAATAATGGCCGATTTCAGAAGCATGCGTTGGCCTTCGAGCCGCCATTATTTTTGTAACAACCTAATACATAAGAGCGAGATACCACAACACAAATCTATGACAGCTGGCAACACATGTCCACCCCACGGCATACCGACTGCACGACATGGCCTAAACTTAACGTTACACGGCATACCGGCTGCACGACATGGCCTAAACTTAACGTTACACGGCATACCGGCAGCACGACATGGCCTAAACTTGTTACACGGCATACCGGCTGCACGACATGGCCTAAACTTAACGTTACACGGCATACCAGCAGCACGACATGGCCTAAACTTAACGTTACACGGCATACCGGCTGCACGACATGGCCTAAACTTAACGTTACACGGCATACCGGCTGCACGACATAGCCTAAACTTAACGTTGTTGGCTTGTATTCATTCGCAGTAATTACCTGCGGGCTTATAACACGCACAGCAAACATAGTGTAAAAGAACACATGTGTGAGACTGGAGGAGAGAGAGCTTGAGGGTTTTTATAACAGGTGTAGAACAAGTGTATGAAACCGTTGAGTGAACTTGTGCACTAAGGTGTGATTCCTTCAAATGTGTGGTCCATGTAATGTATTCTACACGACCGTATTCAGAGAAATAATCCTATCAGTATTTGGTATACAAAATTTGAATGAATAGATTTTAGTCTTAAAATGTAACTTAATAATGAAAAGGCGAAGTATTTCTTACTACTGAAGAATGGTGCTGAAATTAGGTTAAACAAAATTGATGAATTAACCTATACACATCAGGTAAGTTTCAACACGATTATCTTGTCGAGTAACATGTACGGCAGCAAAATATATTTTGGAACCCACTCAAGTGTTCAGAAATGTAAATAGGTTACCAAACAAACTAAAGTCTGAGAAATAAATCAAATACAAAGAAAGAGGAATTTATTTGAGAAATAAATCAAATAAAAAAGAGAAATGAGAGAAATTTATTTGAGAAATAAATTAAATACAAAGTTGAAGCACCAAATGGACTGTGGAATTTTACCTTTGACACAGTAATGGTACAAATGCGTCAAGAACGAATTGTGCCGTACAATATCACACAAACATTGCTATTCAACACAAATGTTACGTAGTAATATTTAATTACGTCATAAGTAATTACAATATACAATAAATACAAATTTGCTTCATACAAATAATCGAAAGTAATGTGTCGTGAAAACCGTGACGTCCAATACAAATATAGGCACAAATTAAATGGTCCGAGATGACGGCGGTGTGTAGTCGTATCGAGCAGAGAAGAGGCAGAGACGGGAGAGAAAAGATACAAAGGAGGTACAGAAAAAGAGCAGAGACGGGACAGACAAAGACGGGGGACAGAGAAGGGACAGAGAAAGAACAGAGAAGGAACAGAGAAGGAACAGAGAAGGAACAGAGAAGGAACAGAGAAGGAACAGAGAAGGAACAGAGAAGGAACAGAGAAGGTGGACTCGTATAATACAGGTAGGATATGAGTGCGGACTCAGCACACCCCACACCACTGGATGGGGTGACTAATGACCGCTGGTTCCCACACACTTCATCCCGCTGCAGAATGCCGAGCGTGGCAGGCGTAAAGCTCTCACTTTTAGGACCAGAATGGTTTATTTTTCCCTCTTCCAGTTCGTGCAATTTCTACAGAAAGCCAGACATTTTTTATTTTTTTACGGTGAAAGTTTTTCATTGTTATTGAAAGACTTAAAACTTTACTGCATAAAAAAGTTAGCATCTCTTTTCTACCTCATTGAGACACAAAGTTGTAGGAACTTTAGTTAGCAAAGTTCATGCAAGATGTCCTCTCACGATCTCCGGCAACTCATGTAGTTGATATGGATTTCGGTTTAGGAATTCATCATTTACCATACATTTTTCGAAGAGGAATATTCTGTTCCCGTAGGACCTCTGTGTCGGTGTCCTTCGACTTACTTAAAATCTCTGTTTAGTATCCCTAGTTTCCTTTGGGATCCCTGATTGGAATGCCTAGTTTCATTCGGCATCCCTGTTTGGGATACCTAGTTTCCTTCGGAATCCCAGTTTGGAATACCTCTACTCTCATGAGAACTCGTATTTCTTCTCCCTACTCATGAGGAATATATATTTTGAATATATTATATATATATGTATATCATGAATATATATTTTATAACCCTGCTATCACTCTGAATACTTTTTTGATACCCTTCTCTCATCTGGAATTCCTATTCTTGTTTTGATCAAACTTCTTCAACAGTCGAACAAATTTACGCTCAAAAATATTGATGCAGAATTTTATGCTTCAGCACCATGTCATAGAGAAGGCTTTTAAACCGTCACACACGAACTCTTACTCCATATATCAAGTTTCTTCTCCTCAAATTGAAGAACTATGGAAGCATCAAACTCATAAGAATGAACGTAGCTAAAAGAAATATGCATTCTTTACTAAAGAACGAGTCAAGAGTTTACCTTCGTCATCAATTGCATTAAACCACGTAATTTATCATTTGAAATTAGGGCAATTACCAAAGTAGACGCATAAATCAACAAGGGCTGCAAAAATTACAGCCAACACCATCAATTGAGAGGAACCACGCACCTGGAGGGGAAATCAGCTACCTCGATAATTACGAGCTGATTTTCTTTCAGAAAATACAAAGCTGGCAAACCCAAAACTCGCAACCATTCTGAACACAGCATCCAACCTGAAATTTTGGACTCGAGGATGCACCACTCTAGTGTGAGTGAGGATTTTGAGTGAGATGAGTGAGCCACGAGTAATGCCCCAGAATACTCCTTTGCTTCCCTGGTGTGAAGGCATCACTACGTCACTCCGGCGTATCAACATGTGCATCACACAATTGTAATTATGAACCAGAGAATCCATCAATCTTAAAGCAACCCTCGCGGTTCTTTCCTTTCCACACGCCTTCAATAATTTAGTTCTGGCAATTTAAAATTTCTGGATGCGATCAGTATTTTAAAAGGCTACTAAAAGTCCACTGTTTTTTCATGGAAACTTAAATCCAATGTTTTACCTTAACACGATATATTTATCATGTATTTACTTTTGTTCTTATCACTAATAAACTGCAGTTCTAACCAAAATTCTCCGGGCAATATTCTTCTGACCAACTCTTAAGACTAAATCTAAGTAATACATGCAGGCTCCAAGCTTGCAGCGATTGACACAGCACGCTACAGCATGCAGAAGAAGAGCATAAAGTTCTTGAAGAAGTCACTTGACAATGCAAAAAATTGAGGCGAAGACACAGGTTACAAGTAGCGCACTCCAATGATGGTCGTGATCAACACCACTTGGTGCGGGGTGCCAAGTGTTTCATGCATTCGTTGTTCGGGTAAATATGCTAATCATTGAAAATTGCAGCAGTTTTTTTAACTGTGGAATAATAGAGCGGTCAGTACACTGTTCCTGGCAAAAGATATATAGCAATTCTTCGCTTCAAACGATAATGATGCAGAACCTTTTATGTGTTGAGGTATGAACTTTGAAAATCACATGAAATCTTCAGCCATAGGAGATGATGCCAGACAACTTAGCACCTGCTGCGCGCCCGCCTGTCTCGTATCACTGATACACAGCTAGCAATGGCAACAACACGCCCGCATTGCATGCAGGGAATCCACTCGTAACAGCAACAACACTTGTGCAAACCAGCCTCATGAGCAACAGCGCGAGGGGCATACATATGTGAGCTGCATTGCAAGTCCAGAAATCACAACACTGAATTCCTCAAATTAGGCGTAATCGCGCGCTTATAATCAGAACAAAAGGATTGATAGCGTAGACTCGGAGATCGTGTAGCCAAGCACATCCACATCAAGTTAGGGTATTCACTCAAACCTGGTTATTTTCACCATCATTGTTTGCATCATTTACAACCTTCAGTGCTGTTTCAAGGAATTCTTCATTATATGCTGTATTGCCCACCCCGTTATTTTCGTGATTTTCATTGACATTTTCCTGCTCTTCAAATTTTAAATCATTTCTTTACTTTAAAATCAACTTTAAAATTTAGATTTAATTTAACTCTTCAAATATTAAATTATTCCTTAAATTACAATGAACTAGTCTTGAAAGCATCGTAATAACAAAATCGACAGTCTCCATATCTTTCTATTCTACTTACCGAGCTTGGTCTCGGATAGGAACGAGAAAAAAATTCATTTCAATTTCTTACGAAAATTTGTAACTGTAGAAGAAGCAGTAGCGATGTGCACTAAACTATAGAGCGGAAGCTGCAGCGTGTTTTCAAGGAGCCTAAATGAAAATAGAGCGCTGAGTTGGTTCTCTGCGTGACGTTTGGACGTGGGGAAGCATAACACTGAATGCACGAGTGGAAAGCAAGGGAGAGGAGAGAGTGAGAGGGGCGAGAGAGTGAG
>VCRD01004053.1:17750-29328 GCA_006783055.1 Trinorchestia longiramus
AAAACTGGTTACAATACTACGCCAATATGTGGAAAGTGTTGACTATAATGAAGGTAAGTTTGTAATGAGTAGGCTAATGTGAGCTTAGAACAATTTTTTCCATAATGTTCACAATGAAAGAGACCCATTCAGTTAATAAATAGTTCTTGATACTTTAATTTAGTTTCCATACTGATGGATACATTTCTTCCTTTGGAATGTTGTAAATTGTTGGTTTTATTCAATATATGTTACTTCTTAGTAAAACTGAATTTCTATGTATGTTTGACCATGATATATAATTTTATTAGTTGTCTATGTACAAAATATTATTTGATATTCTCCATAGTTTCTTAGCATAGTACAAGTGTTTTGTAGAAGTATTTTAGTTGTTTTTCTTTCGAATTGTCTATTACAAATTTAATTATTTTCAAGTTAATGTTCTCATGCTATTTCTCATGTACAAAATTCAGTGCTCCAATAATGCAATGCTGTATCAGCAGAAAGGACAAGTTTAATAATCTATTTTATTGTGCTCTGAGTTTTTGTTGAGAAAATTGCACATTCTGGGTGAACCTTTTTCTTTTAAATTTTGGAATTAATGGATTTTTGCTGATTAATTTTGAGTAGGAATTGAACACAGTACTTCATTGTTATAGATGTGTTCATGAATGTAAAATAACAATGTATTATGTATAAAATACTAATATATCATTTTAAATATAAATATTTTTGGTTTTTGAAACGTTAAGATATTTTCCTCCTTTTGTGTGCAATTATACATTCGGGAGGTCATCATTTAAATATTTTTTAATAACATTGCATCTCGTAATTGTTAGGAGGTTGAGATTATTTTACATGTGTAAAAAAGATACAGTTTTCACACAATTGGGTCCATGTTGATAGGTCCCAATATTTATTGTTTTTTCCAGTAAGTGTTGTCAGAACAAATGCACAGCTTATGAAATGTTCTGTTAAGTAGTAATGAGCATTATTAATTTCTTGTTGTTTTTTATTTCAATATACATGTATTTTTACATATTTTAATTTATGATACTACAATAGGGTATTTAGACATTTGATTGTGGCTCAGAATTTCAATTCTAGCAACAAAATACGTTTTAGCCAAGCCAATAACAACCTACCACATTTACCAGAACAATAATGGTTTTGCTACACTAAACTATGTGTAATTTTTTTCCTATCTGACAGCTAACACTCAAGTCATGTTGTCTACAAACACAGCTTGTTTATCTTCTTCTGTTGAGTCCCTAGCTAAAAGGATGAGAATTTATTTACCATTAACTAAGATTCCCATCGGTAACTATTGCGAGATTCCTCTCAAGATCCCAGTCAATACCCTAGCCAGAACTCTAGTCCAAACCTCAACTGAGGCTCCACCCAAAATATCAGTCAGCACCGTTACAGAGGTTTCTTCCAGAACTCCGCTCAAGATAACATGTGAGGTCTCTGCAAGAACCCCTGTCAGGGCTCTAGTGAGAACGCCTGTTGGAAACCTTGTGAGAACTCAAATAGCCAAAACTTCCCCCAGCCCCCCAGGCTCAACTCCACTCCAATTCCGAGCCAGTACTTCTATGTCAACACCTGTCATCAGCCCACCAAGGATTTCAATTAGAACTCCAATGAGGACTCCAATCAGAATCCCAGTCAGGACTTCTATGGCAATCCCAATCAAAGCCCTAGTCTCAACACCTGCCAAAGCTTTGGCTAGGGCTGCAACCAATCCTTTAAGCATGACTCCTGAAAAGGTCAGTGTTAAGTATCTCGCTTTTTATGTACTCGATCACATTCTTTTGTTACATCTAGAATCAAATGACTGATATGTTCAACTGAACGAGCTTCAGTGGATTGTAATTTTCCTATTAACTACCTTTGAGTCATTTTGAAGGAACTATTTTACATTTGAACAAGGTTATTTTTTGAAGGAAATTGGTTTTTAACAGGCCCTACAGTTTGCATTATTAAGTAGCCGAACTTTAGTATCTGCCACACTAATCATAAATTTTAAATGAATCATTCAATACAAATGATTTAGGATACAAATGATTTAGGATACTCCTGAGGCATGGATTGCCCTTAGTCAACATCAACTCGTGAAATAGCGAGTCCGCGGTAAATGAATCGTGAAGTAGCGAAAGAACACTATCATTTTTAAGTTCTTGTCGCTCCAATGCATGAAAATTATGACACAATTGAATTCTTAATCATTTTAGTTATTTTCAGATATTTATGTTCTGTTTTTCTTTCAGTTGCCTGCATTTCAGTGGAAGAGATCTGATCAGATTTCCATAATAAGCATTAATTGAACTGTATGTGATATTCTAGAGCAAATATGGTTAATTTCAGGTTTCTAGCCCAACTCGTGTTGCACAGGCTCATCGAATTACTTCTCACTAAAGTTTATGGTCAACTCAGAAAATTTCAAGACATTCCTTCAATGGGAGAGTGAGTGCTGCTTCAAACCCTTTCGGTTGTTTTCCTTACATTTTCTGTTTGAAAAATATGCATTACAAGCATACATTACTTTTTCGACCTTTTGCCCTTCTTTGTCGTTTTCTTTTTCTCTCTTTTTCTTTATCCCTCTCTTCTCTCTTTCTCCCTCTCTCTTCTCTTTTATTCTCTCCCTCTCCCTCCCCTTTTCTTTCGCCCCTAGCTGTTGTTCTTGTTAGAATTAACAAATGCCGTACATTTCTTGATTACTTTGTATTCTTAATTTCTACCCCCACATTCTGTGTTACTTATTTTCGTTAACCCCTCCCCTCTTGAATCTAAATTGTTCGTTCGTTCAATTTTTGCTTTTTGCTGATTGTTCGTTTTTATTTCTAGGAAAATGATTGTGTAACGAAAAATGAGGCAAGTTCGATTTGTAAGAAGTTGTTTGATCCGCCTTTTGTACTGGTAGCCACCCAAGTGTCTTCTAAATAAATAAAAGGCAAGGAGAAGGGATGTTCTCGCTCCAGAAAAAGAATTCGAGGACCCGTTATCAATCGTCGGTACAATCTGCAAAAGTAGGTGCAGCAATTTTCTCCATCATTTGGTCCTTACATCACCGAATTTATCAGATGTAAACTTCAGAATAAGAAGCGCTACACACCGTTGAATAAGTGGATGGCCATTAATATGCTAGTGAACTGCAGCATATCTGGGTAAAATTTGTTAAGAAGGTTTCCCCTATCATCGCCTTCTACTCTTCTTCGTGCTCTGAGAGCCCACAAAATGAACCCCGGGTGCAATATGCAGAGCATTTCAATGCTGAAACTCAAAGTTAATCCTCAGAGTCAAGATGATGGCTCATTTTCATCCTTATGGATGAAATGTCGGTAAGAAAAGGCCTGTCCTACAGTCCACAAAAGAAAAAAATATTTGGAAATGAAGACGATGGATCAGAGAGAAAAAAGCCTTTGTGTCCTCAGCATCATGCATTATGACATGTGGAGTGAAGAGACCGTGGCATTTTCCAATTGGATATTATTTAACATCGTCTGCTGTTAAATCTACATGTATTATAAAAATTCTGAAGAGTGCCATAAACTCGCTCGAATCTGAATGTTTCATCGTCCTTGGAATAACCTCTGATCAAGGTACAAATTTCGAAAAAAGCTTTCAAATCACTGGGCTGCTCACACACCATGGGCTGCCCATCTATTGAAGTTGGAACGAAATATTACTTTGTTTACAAAGATCCTCCTCATCTACTAAAGAACTCAAGAAATCTCTTGTTCAGGAGACGTTTTTGTGCTAGGCTTTACAGAAGCTGAAAGCTGGAAGCACATTGTCACGATGTATGAGAAAGAAAGAATGCATAGCTTGAAAATGGTTCCGAAGTTGTCTGACATGCATGTGTACAATTTGAGGTTTTCATCAAAAATGAAAGTCAAGCTTGCAGCCCAAGTGTTATCAAATTCTACTGCGGCAGCGCTAGATACCTGTGTTGCGCAAACACTGACTAAAGTGCCAGTAGCAGCCACTAGTTCGTACTGCAAGAAGATGAACGATATATTTGACGTCTTGAATTCCGTCACATCTAAATGTTCAATTCCTTTATGGAAACGCATATCTACAAATTCGGACCAGTATGAGTTCCTTCGTGAGTCAGTGCTTTGGCTACAAGAATTACAAGCTTTCAATACTAAGAAACGATGCAGCTTCATACATGGGTGGATCCAGTCCATTAATGTGATCCTTCAGCTTCGGCAACGCTTGGACGAGTATCACCTACCCTACTTGTCGACAAGAAATTTATGTCAAGACGGACTCGAGTGGTTCTTTGGGAAGATTCAATTCCTATAGAAATTTCCGGAGGCCAGAAGCTTTACTGACAACTATGCGAAAATCGCCGCTGCGTAACTCATGCGGGCACCATTGTCAGCTAATTCTTAGTTGTTTATTTCGAGGCACATGGCTGCATTTCTAAGTGGATACTGTTTGTTTACAAAGTTTATTGATAATTATATGTATTAAAAATGCCGAACATGTGTGGGGTTGTGAACTGTCGGGGTAATTACAATAAGGTGAACAGGCGCCACGTGTGATGCGACTTGAAATCCCTCCCAGTATCTTCAATGTGCCTGTTTCATTTCTGTCATCTCCGAAACCTGCACCTCACACGGCGAAAATTGAAGACCAACAACTGAGGTATTTTCTTCAGAAGGATAAGATACTTCATTTGATGCTTTCAAACCTGAACGTAACCTGCAGAAGCAGTATAAGAACTTGATTATTTCAAGATCATAAGCAAGGCTTGTGTGTTTGTTCATGACCGACTACTTCAGTGAGTGCAGCCTGTCTGTGATAGTCGAAAACCAGCCCACTTTGTGTTCTCCACTGACGTTCAGTGCGTTCAAGAACGGCATTAGTACCACTGTTTAGGACACTTCATCCCAACAATGATTTGAGATCGTATACGCAGTCCAACGAAACTGTGTGCTTGACAATGAACTATGTATGACATCCTGTTTGATAAAACGATCCAAAATGTTGTCACCCTTCAAGCTCACACGTCAGCCTATGTCGACACCGAGAAGGAGAAGAAGTTGGTATTTTTGAAACGTCAGTTGAACCTTTTATCACAGAAGCAGTTTTCCATGAATATTTATTGTTTTACTTTTCAATCATACCCAAAGTGTAATTATGAGCAGCTCAGAGACTTTTTGGTGCTGCCATGCAAACGCAAGCTGCAGTACATCACTTCATCTATTGACAAGGACCAAGTGCTGAGGGAAACATTTGACAAAGTCCCGACACTGCAACAGAAGAAAGTGTTTCTCTTGGTAGATGAAGTACAGATTCACCCAACTGTTTCATTTTCTGGTGGGTTACTGAGTGGCATGGCCGAAAACAACCGAGACTGCAAGGCCACTTCTATTCTGTGTGTTATGTTGAAGTCGCTGCACAAAGGGCCTAGTCTGATGATTTCTGACACCCGTCCACAAGCTGACGGCAGGATACCAGCTTGAGCGTGTGAAGGAGGCTGCAGCTTCTGTTGAGAGGCCAAGTGGACGTGTCATCGGGTCTATTACAGACAAACATAAGGTGAACCAGCAAGATTGTAATCACTAGGTGATTGCAGTGCCACAGCCAAGCATCCTCTTGACAACGAGCGTGTCTGTTTTCTCCTTTTTGACACAGTACATCTGCTAAACAACTGGAGCTACATCTGCTAAACAACTGCATACGCAACAACTGGATCAGTGAAAAGGGCTAGAAGATCAGTCTTGGCAATGAAACAAAGGCATTGGAACAACTCACAGACGTCAAGGAACTGCACGAGTCAAAGAAAAGCAGTATTCTGACGACTACTACACTCACTCAATTTCCTGTCAATCCCTCAAATTTGTTTTAAACCCCTCAGAAAAAGTCTAGCAGAAGAACGCTGTCCTTCATCAAACTTCTGTCAAGAAGGCCTGGTTGGCTGACTAATCGCTGCAGTTTGATAGATTTTTACTTCTATGTCTGTTTGTTTATTTACGTGAATGTGTGTATGTTTGTTTGCATTGGTAAAGTTTTAACTATAATTCATTTTGTGAAGTCTAAAACTGCAGCAACTCAGATTTCTATGAAGTGGCCACTAAGCTCATACAATAATGCATGTTAAGTCCGGCTAAAGTTGATATTTCAAATCATTGCAATGCTTTAAACGATGTAAAATTCCCTGTAAAATCTTATCATCCCTTCTACTGCTTTGCAGAAGTAATTTTTGATCAATTTGTCCAATAGAAAATGTTATGTTACTAAGAATACAATGGCCTCCGCTAGCGTAGTCAGCTATATGGCCGTGCACGTCCTGTTTATAAAAGTTCTTGTATTAAACATATAAGGTAGGTGGAAATCCATAACTCCTGCAATTAATACGTATTTCTTCAAAAGTACGCAGTCCTGGTGAAGACTTTGTACCTTGATTTTGACTTAATATAGCATTGGTTAGAGAACAAATTTTAAAACCAGATGAGAAAACGAAATGAATGATGTACTCTGAAAATAAAGATTTGGCCCCTTATTGAAATACATGTAAATTATATGGAAATATGTTCTACACAGTGGGAAACCTGCAGTGAGAGCTGTAAACTGATTGTGAAGTTGTTAGACATGTGAAAATTATTTGAAGCGTAATTTACCGAGTGTGAAAACATTGTTTGCAATCTTGTTGGCTTAAATGAAGAAAAAATTGACAGTAAGCTATATTAATTATTACCAAATGCTGCAGTAATACTGCATTAATGTTAATATCACATACCGGTCACTAGTAGGTGCAGGGTGTCCCAGCAGAAACTGACCCTTTCCATATGCCCATAAAACCACACCTAAAAATATTGGACGTTTAAACATCTCCATCCAAAAGAAAACACTTTCATAATACATTAGCAAAATTTTCTGAACATAATATCCCTGAAATGCTATCCATGGTTGTTTCGACAATCTATGACTCTTTAAACTGTCGTTTCCTTTCTTTTCCTTATTTGTGTAAGGACGCTTTCTTCATCAACATCATAATCTCCTGTGATGAAATTCATTTTCACTTGTCCAGGCACAGTAATAGATATAATTTTAGAATTTGGAGCAACGTAATTCCCAAGGGATGCACAAAAACACTGCACTCCTATCGTGTGACGGTTTGATATGTAATAACTGTTTTACTGTGATTGCTCCTTACTTCTTTGAAAATGATGATGTCATAACTACACCAGTTAATTGTGAATGTTATCAATCTAGGATTTGGGAGTTTTTAATCTCCGAAATTAGAAGAAAGGGCCTGGAAAATGCTTAGTTTTAATAGGATGAAACCACAACCCGAACAGCCACAGAAACAACGGTATTGTTGATACAGGGTTTTTAAACCGTTTAATTTAAAAAATTGGATAACAGCTCTTGGTGTTCTAGATCTCTAGATTTGACCCCAACCGACTTTTTCTCGCGGAGATACCTTAAATCCCGAGTCTGTATCTGAAAACCTACAAATTTTCAGGAACTTCAAAATAAAATTTGTTATGAAACGTACAACTGTAGCTCGATACGCTAAGGAGTGTCATGGAAACGACAGTTAAAAAAGCCATAAGTTGTCAAAACACCCAAGAACAGCATTTTAAGAATATTGTATTCAAAAAATTGGGTTAATATATAACGAAAATCTTTTTAATTCAAATTAAATCAGTTTGAATATCCTGGTGTTTTTTTTATTAGCATACAGAGAGGGTCAGTTTTTCCTGGAATACCCTGAAATATATACGATGTAACTGCATGAGCCTATCTTTCTTGGGTCGTAGAATTCGTGGCATTGAACATACATATTTGTTATTTATGTACACGCACTAAAAAGTTGAAAAACATCATGCCAAGTAAATAATTAGAACGGAAGATGACTCCTACTTTGTCGTAGAGTTCACGATGTATTTCAGTTGTGTTAAAGAAAAATCATAAAACTAAAAAATGCACTGTCCCCTGCTTTTGAAAGCACTCATGAGTAATAGCGTCACCGTCGTTTTTACAATTAAAAAATAGTATAAAAGCTAAAATTCAGTGTTCCATTATCCGTCATTAAGAAATTGAAAGCAGGCAGTAAAATTGTGTTGATTGAAACGCAAATAAGCAAGAGTGAGATTAAGACTGGGATTGAAGCTGTTACGTTTTCACCAAGGTTATGTTTTGGTGGTGATAATAACAATTTATCAGAGGGTAAGGTTAAGGGAGTCGTCTGGTGCACCTCTAGTTGGGGAATTCAATGACAAGACGGGTACTCAGCTTTTGTTTATTTATCGATCCGTAGGGCAGCTGGTGGACAGAAGACATCCGTAGTCCACGAGTAAAAGAGATTGAGAACTAGAAGTAATGATTGAGAATATGATCGAAAATATGATCAAGAATATGATCAGGAATATGATCAAGAATATGATCAGGAATATGATCAGGAATATGATCAGGAATATGATTAGGAATATGATCAAGTGTTAAGATCTGAAAAGGCAACGATAAGACTCGAGAGGAGAGAGAAAAGAGATGCTAAAGCATCGATGAGATGAGAGTGAGAAGATGAGAGCGATGAGAGCAATGAGAAAAGAGATGCTAAAGCATCGATAAGATGAGAGCAGGACCGCCAGGTGTCTGGAAGAGAAGGTTGAGCTTAATTTTCACATCATCACAAACATAAACAAACACAAGCATTACCCATAGCAAACTTAAGCAATGACAAGGCTAATCAGAGTGAAATGCAGTAGTAAGGCAGTCCAATCTCAAAATATTCAAGAGAGCTGGAATATAACCTTATAGAGAGATAAAAGAGTAAGTCCCTTTTAAATAAACAAAGAATCTAATCATCATTAAAAAGGTCTATTTTTAAGACTAGAAACTGAGCAAAAGTTGCTTCAGTGAACATGGAATTCTAGAAAAGATACTTGAGTTTTAATAACTCAGTTTCATCTACTGAACAAAGTTGATTTTTAATGTTTGATTTAGGATCAATTAAATCTAGAGATGGAAATGATTATTTGGTTCATATAGTAACTAAAAATTATGAGCACAATTGTTGAACAGACAATAAGGAGTCTCGTGGAAAAGGTCGCTCAAGTATGCAAGACCAAAATCTTTACTCACAAAGATAATTTCCCTAATCCTGTAATATTGCTATGATACAGGCACAATATAGCAACCTAGCATGAACAAAAGTTTCTATATAAAATAATTAGAACATCCTAATTAGAGCAAGAATAAAATACATCCTAAACATTGTACAGAAATTTAATGGACATCCTAAGACATGGTAAAAAATGAAGGAAACAAACTAATGATAACATAGCATAATATGGATATTTTTATTCAGTGGATATCATCTAGTAAACCATAATATTATGGTTAATCCCTGATATTTAAGATTTTGATAAATATGACCTGAGATGAAAATATTTGCAATAAAAAAAACTACAATAGTATTGAGAGGGAATGATATATCAATAATACCTGGATGGGAATTGTTAAATAAGAATTCTATACTTCCAATTAAGCATCACACAATGAATAAAAAAATATATCTATTTCACAAGGGAATGAAATCAATATAGTTATAAGCTGAATACATGATTATAAAAATCTTTACTTCTAAGTATAGAATGCAATGTAAAGGCAAGTTTGTGATTTAAGACAATTTTCAGTCTGGTTAAATCTAGTGATCCAATTTATGGTCTAGCTACACCATATTCAACAGATCCCACTTCTATTCAGGAAGTGCGCAGAGAATTTGAACAATAAAGAAAACAGGTTATAAAAGAAGTTTACTGTGTCAATTGAACAGTAAAAGAAAAGTATTTCGAGTAAATATTTGGAGTAATGCAGAGAGAGCTTGTAACAGCAAAATTAAGAAACATATGACTAATGATGAGCAATAAAAAATCTCAACATAGCAGGTGAATTTTTCAACAGAAAGTAAGGTAGATTTGAAGATTAGATAAGAAATACTGTCAGTACTAGTTAAGACCAATGGTTGTTCTATTAAATCCCAAAATACAAGTCCTAAAACTTGGTTATTTCAGGGATGTACCATAAGTTGTCTCCACATACGCACCTTATACAAAAATTAACACAAATGATATGAACAATCCTACACCTAATATTTCTAGAAAAATATAGTGAGGCTAAGAAATATATCTAAGTCCTAAACACAATTAATTCTAGACTTACTGTAAAAAAACTTCACTTTAAGGCACTGTAAACTTACAGTGTTATCTCCTAAAAGCTACGATCAGATTCACGTCGAGTCAGGATCCGGATGTGCTTCTGAGGGGTGAAATTTTAAACAAAGAACCATAGCGACAGTTCTTTCGTACTAAGAATGGTTTTCCAAAATGCAGCGAATTTTTATAATTAAAAATTAACAAGAATCTCACTTAAAGTTACAAAAACCTAATCACAAAAATACAGGAAATTTATTGTAAGACGTACGATTTAATTTGTACGCGATTAATTAATACGCATAACTTGAAAATGGAGCATGAGCAGCGATGTAATGCTACAAAGCTACCAATGTAAATGATGATAGAAACCCCGGGATATTAAATAGGGTGTTATCGATATTACGAGGCGATTGCATATAGTTTTCTGCATGTGTGTATTTATTGATGTATAACAAAAGATAAATAGAACGTCAGAAACGTACGTCATGTATTTTCCAATCAAATTGATAAGGATAACTTTAAGTGCTGCTCAAGTAGGTCTAGAAATTTTTATCTCAGATTAAAATTGCATCAATTACTGAAATGCAAAAACACAGTTCGAAATTAAAGGAATGAGAGGGAAATGAGCACCATTGATTAAAATTGCTGGTATTACTTTCTCTTACAAGTTATACTCTATGTCACGGCAGTAGTAACATAACCAGAGATAATGTCTTTAATTTCAGAAACGAATAAAGCAAATATTATTTAACAAGGAGACTTTATTTGCAAATACCGAGTAAATGAATTTTACGTTATAGAATAACTAAAAAATAGGTCATTCTCATCAGTGGCTCGAACAAAAGCACTAGAATAGAAATTAGTGCGACCTTTGAAAAATTAATTCATCAGACACAGGTAGTTTTTGCGGTTAGAGAAGGTCCGGTACACAAGACGTTCTCAGAGAAGTGAGTAGGCTCACAGTCCATCAACAACGCCGGGCTTGCAAACACGAAACGAGGCTTCAGGACGCCAATTCTCTCGAAGGTGTATAAGCTGAGAGACTTCAATCGGAATTCATTCTTGCCTTGTCACTCAACAGCGTTGGTGCTCGTTATTGTAAATCCCTGTACTAAGCAAAGTGATGCGATAGTTTTAAAAAGTCCCCAAATCGTGTGACATAAACTGAAAACTGTGGTGCAAAGTGATATGAGCGATCGTGATATTTGTCTCTGTCTACCACCAGCTTGGTGGACTGGTGAGCGAACCCGCTCGCGATGCGCGAAAACCCGGGTTCGAGGCCGCTGCCGCCGTGGTCGGTTTGTGTATGACTATTAACGGCTAGAGTTATGGCATAGGACTTGGATACCAATTCAAGAATATGCCAAAAGGCTCGTTCCTGCCGCCTCATTCTATCCTATCCTGTCTATCTTATATCACCC
>VCRD01004053.1:58808-72630 GCA_006783055.1 Trinorchestia longiramus
AAAAGGAAAAGACATTTTGCTGAAGTAGTCTCCAAGATAAGTCGATCTATTCTTTCTGGACCATCCATGCTTTCATTTGGAGTCATCAGAAATTTAAATATGATGGGAAAGTGTTACAAATATTTTTCGTCAAAAGTTGACAAAATCTTATAAAACACTTGAGCGATGGTAGAAGGGAAAAAATGAGTAGACAGTTTTGTTGTTGAAGATAGGGAATATGTGCAGACATTTTCAGGGCCTTCTACCGATAGTGAATTAGCCATCAAGGAGTTGCCGCGGAGACCTCTCCCAATTCTCCCACCTTTTGCCATCTGGATCTTAGATTACACTTTTGAAGAAACTATCGTTTATGAAATATTCTAGAGACAATTAGTAATGCTTTCCTAGAATGCAAAAAATTTAGAGAGATCTTTGGTAACTCCTGAATAGATGAAGAACTATCTCTAGGGGCAGACGGACTGAAAAGTTGGCAATAGTTAGTTACCAGTACATATACACATAAAGGAACATATATTTATATGGTTTAAAAAAATAATCAATGAGTGGGACTCAAAATATGTTTGTACTCACCGAAGGAACAGCTGCAGAAGCAGGTGAATTGTTGCTTGGAAGGGATAGAGTTGACTGTACAGTAGCCATGCAGTCACTTTCAGATCAAAATTCTAATTCAAAATACCACAATAATTTCGGTACGTACGCATCATCACAACCTGCTCCACTTTTCACTGAATTGTTTTTATGCCTTAATTCTCTCCTAAATTGAATCTGGAGGACATTGATTTCGCTCCTCAGTTTTTCCAATGTCAAACCTGGAACGGATATTGACACCTTTTCAGTGATATTATGATATGCACTGTGTTTTTTTAGTTTTATTTTCATAGTCTTTTGATATATCTTGCGATACCCATGGATTTTCCTCTAGAGCAGTGATTCCCAACCACCGTGCTGCGGCACACTGGTGTGCCGCGAGGACTGACTTGGTGTGCCGCAAACAGTTCCAGCGGCACACCTAAATTATGTCTGCACCATAAGCGAATTTCACAAACTATGAACACACGCAATACATTCTTCATAATTAACATGACTTCCGATTGTATATCATTACAATGCACAAGTCTTCCAGCAAGCGCTTGAGTAAGGTTCCGAGCTTTCACTAAATTTCAGTTACGTTCATCAGTGTTCATAGTTTTAGTTCAAAATATGCAAAATAAGATAAATTAAATTGCAATATTTCACCGGACTTAGTCAATGTGAACAAAACAAACTGGAATACCGGTACCCAATCACTTCATGCAGTGATTGGGACTCACGCCACGTTTGATGTTGTTTCGTTGTCTCTTACTTAAATAATAACTGTTAAGATTTATTAGCCATGAATTGAAAGGTAGAATTGGACTGGAAAATATCTATAATTGTGTTCGTAACACAATATTTAATGAAGATTTATACTTTATAGTGTGTATGATAAATTGATGATGCAATAAAATTTTCATGGTCTGATTGTAAGAAACTTGAAAAGTACATTTTGGAAGCTATTATTTTCTTTTAAGCCAAGTTGATAAGCTTACTTTCGCTTAGTAAAGTGCCTTAGTTTTTTGATTGTTTGAACATTTGCAGCAGACCTAACCCTAAACCAAGGATAGGTTTATTATTAAAAGGAAAAGTGATGGTGTCTCCAATGACTGTCAGGAGAATGAACATAGATCGTGTTATAAATCAACTGCTGTTAAAAAGGCAAAAGTCAACCGGTTGTACAATGAAAGTTATTGGCAATATGGCATTCACTGGACTGGTGATTCACTGATGCCTTCCCCGCTATGCGTTGTCTGCGGACAAACATTGTTCAAGGAAGCAATGGTTTCAAGTAAGTCAAACACGCTTTTCATTACTAACTATCCAAGTTTTCAGAATAATCCTAGTGTTCATTTTCAGATGTTACAACAATCGAATGTAAAGCAAAGCAAGCTATGTGAAAAATCAGTGACTGTGTGGGAGTAAGCTCAAATGGCTTCATATGAAGGGATTGAATTCATTGCTCTTAAATCAAAGTCTCATATCATTGCTGAATCTGCATACAAAAAATCGAACATGCAAAAAAATTCGAGCATGCAAAAAATGGTTCCAATTATGTTTTGTGATAAGGCTGCGCAAGAAATCGGTAAAATTCCTGTCTAACAATACTATTCAGAGAAAAATTCTTGACCTATAAGATAACATTGAGAAAACTGTGGTAGCAAAACTTGAAAATAGCCTCTTTCCTCTTCAAATTGATGAAACAACTGATATCAGTAATCATGCATAATTAATTATTTTTATACATTTCATTGATGAAGGTGCAAATATTAATCAGTTCTTATACTGTAAAACTATGCCAATAACAAAAGATCAGGATGTTTTTGATACATTTCCATCATACCCTGAAAAACATGAATTATCATGGATATCTGTGTGGGAATATGTACTGATGGACCACCATCGATGGTGGGTTTTGTAAAAGGCTTTGTATTTCTAGTACAGAAACAAAATCCCATCGTCTTGCGCACGCACTGTTTCTTGCACAGAAAAGTATTGGTCTCAAAGATAACACAGAATGAACTGAAGTTGGTTTTGAATCAAGTGATTGAGATGGTAAACTATATTAAACCTCGAACATTGAAATTTAGAGTTTTTGAGCTGTTGTGCAGGGATATGGATTCGCAACATGTTCAATTATTATTACATACTGAAGTACGATGGCTTTCAAAAGGGAAAGTGCTAACGTGTGTGACTGAGTTTCAGAAAGAAGTTCTTTCTTTCTTTGAAAGTGAAAAACAGGAAAGGTTTTGTGCCTACCTCAACAGTGATTTGTGGATGTCTGAAGAAAAGTATTTGACCGAGGTGTTTCAACACCTAAACAATCTAAATAGTAATATGCAAGGAAGAACTGAAAACATTTTAACTTTGTGATGAATTAGCTTTCAAGAAAAAATTGTGGTATGGATGAATAGAATGAAAACCTAATTTTGATGTTTTCATTAGTTCGGAAAACCTGCGCTAAAGAGATGATCCCTATAGTCATGGAGCATCTTGCATGCTTAGAAAATAAAATTGAGCAGTATTTTCGCTCAATTAATGTTGAAGAATATGATTGGATTCACAATCTTTTCATACCAACCAGCCATTCTCCGAATTTTGAGTTGAATGAAGAGGAAGAGTTAGCAAGCCTTTCCAGTGATCGTGGATTAAAACTGAAGAATAGTGAGCTATCGTTAGATGAATTTTGGAATTATGTTAATGAACAGTACCCAAATATAGATAGGAAAACAATAAAAGTATTATTACAATTCGCAACTTCTTACATGTTTGAACTAGGATTTTCATACATGAAGATTAAAACTAAAAAGAGAAAAGCTTCAGAGCATTAAAGAAGAATTAAGAGTGTGTATCATGTCATTCGCCGTGTTATTCCAGCTTTAGTGAAGAATAATCAGGCTCAACTCTTACATTAGTATTCAACAAGTCACCATTACTGTCAAAATGCCTACATACTTTATCCATAAACGTGAGTACAATCATCATTGCATAGTTTTTTTAGTATGAGTTGAATTGACATCTATTCATTTTCAAGTATGAAACAGGAAATCGACAATGCAAGCTCATTTACTGTGATTTATATATGCATAAAGGTACTGTATGTTATGTAACATGTTCATCACCTATTTAAACTCATCACCATAATGCTTTAGTCATATGTCTGGCGGGAATTGGAGCAAGATGATTCATACAAAAAATTTTCATTATTAGTGTGCAGAGACAAATTTTAATTCTTCGATAGTGTGCCGCAGTGTGTAAAAAATTAAACCACTGCTCTAGAAGAATGTTTGAGCTCAGTCAGTGATGCTCCTCTAGATTTACTGAAGTCTGAGCCTAGTGACAAATGCTCATTTCAAAGCGGTTCCTCAAGTCAAGCCATCAGTGATACTTCAATTAATTTAGTTCAAGATTACAATTTGAGTGTTTTTCGTCAACGACATTGGACAATCGTGAAGAATTATTATGCGAAATCTTGGCAAAATGGGTCATCTCTGAAAACCAATTGTCAAATGATTCCTTGAGTAGGCTTCTGTGTGATTTATCCTATTCCAAAAACTGCGAAAGCTCTAATGAAATCGTATCAAGCAGTAAACGCTCTACCAATGGTTGAATATGGACAATATGTTCACTTCCCTGGCTGGATTAGTTGTACGAAATTAGTGAATGACTTGGCAATGAGTCATATACAAAAACTGAATTTGTGTGTAAGTATTGATGGTATTCCTCTGTACACAAATTCGAGAAAATATATTGCATACCCCATTTAGTGAAGTTTATGCACCTTGAAAAGGTGGTGTGCTGGTTTGTACTGTACAAACACTACAGAGAAGCTGCTCCCACCCCCAGAAGTTCTTCTGGACCAATTCATGCAAGACCTACTGACTTTACAAAATAGTGGACTAAAGTCGAGTGGTGTGTCTGTTGATATTGGCCCTTTCATTTGTGATGCTCCAATAAGGAGCTACTTGAAGCAGATAATTGGACACACAGGCTACAATAGTCGTGAATGATGTGTGCAAAAAGGAGAGTATTAGGTTGGCTATCTTGCTCTCTTCGAAACTGATTGTGAACTAAGAAAAGACGACTCATTCAAATCTAAAGTTGACAATAATCATCATCTCAAAGACAAGACATCTCTTTTTTTGCCAGTGTTAGATTTTCCAATGGTATCACATTTCGTTCTTGATTAAATCCACCTTGCATGCAAGTTTAGTAAAAAAATGAAACGAAATAGTAAATTGACCAACACAAGACGTTATTGGAAAACCAGCTTTCAGTTCTTTCAAAACACATCCCATCTGATTTTTCCCGAAAGTTTGATAGCCAATTTAAGAATCTTTCCAACTGGAAAGCATCAGCAATGAGACTAATGATGCTCTATGTTGGAGCAATTATTTTCGTACATGACTTTCTCCCCAATCATGACTATAAACTTTTTCTATTATTACTAGCATCGATGAGAGTCCTTCTCACAAATAATATGGGTACCAATATGCTTGCTATAAACATGCTACAAAAATTAATTTATGATGGTACATCAATATATGGCAAAGCATTCATAAGCTACAACGTACACTCGGTTGCATTTGCCTGATGATTACACTGCATTTGGATATTTAGAAGAAATTTCAGCTTTTCCTTTTGAGTTCTTCTTAGGAACAAATATCAAAGGTTCTGTGCGGTCGGGATCCAAACCCTCAAACCAGATTAGTTTACATATCCTTGTTCAAAACCATCGTGCCCCAATTTCCACATTTTCTGATTATCCAAAGTTATTGCAAGTGATCAAGAAAATGTCTATTGCCCATGTGCAATATTACAAGAAAATTGAACTGAAGCCAGGCGTCGTGTTAGGAATCGGAGAGCTAGGCTCAAGGGAGAACATAGTTTAACTGTGCGATAACTATCGCTATAATTCGATCAATTTTTAGCCAGAAAAAATATACGTGACAATTCAGAAGTTTTCTTCTGCATTATCATTTTTCGAAACTGCAGTGGACTCAACGTCAATTATAATATTTTAAGTTGACGAACATGGAAGGAAGTGCATGATTTCGATCTCTGACTTGTCATGCTAAATGATGCTCCTTCCTTCTAATTCCGAGTATGTTGCTCTATTTTTCTTCACAGTGTCAACTTCACCTAAATTACGGTAAACAACACTCAAGTTTATTTTTTTAATTTCTAGTGTGTAATTTAGAATGGAATCCTTCAAGAATTATGTTTGTGTCAAGTTCACCAATAATGCTCATGCAGTTGCGCCATATCATTGGACTCTGATGTTAAATGAAGTACTTCATTGCAAGTGGCCCCCCGGTGCTAATGTAGATATCCAAAGGGAAAACTTTACTCAAGCAGAAGACAATTGAACCACATTACGAGTAAAGAACCACATCACGAAGAAAATTCTTGCTTCAACAGGAGCAGGTTTCAAGGCTGCATTTTCTTTATTTCTGAAACTGTTTCTTGAGGCTGCAGTCGAGGGTGTACCGAGTGACACCCTGTTGGACAAACTGTGCGTGGTGACGGGGTCCATGTATGTTCCAATCATGCATAACACGAGGGAAACTGTCATCACCAGCTTGGTCGACTATCACCAGCTTGGTCGACTGGTGAGCGAGTCTGCTTTCGAGCGGGAAGACCCGGGTTCGAATCCCGTTGCCGACATGGTTGACGCAGCTAGAAATACGGCATGGGACATGGGTAAACAACCGAATAATTATCGAAGTAATTATCCGACCCAAGAATGGGCCAGAAGGTTCGTTCCTATAGCCTCATTCTATTCTATTCTATTCAGAGACAGATCGAATGCGGGACGCAGCTTGTTGACAGCGACGTGATGGGCGTTGATTTGGCAAAGACCCTGGACCCTCCCAGAAATCCATCTGTTACGTAGGTGATATTAAAGTATTTATATATGTGATAAAAAACCAGTGCTTTTCTACTGCAACCAAAGTTATAACTGCGATGTTCTACTTATTCCCTATGTGCACCCCTATATTCGTAAGCATTTTCGGCTGATGAGCAGTAAAGGTCTCCGAGTAGCAGAAGGGAAAGTAACTTCTGATGACATCAATCTAGCTGGTACATCCGCAATTGTTTTCTGCTATCAGGGGGCCTACCCTCACAGCAAGAAACTAGCCACACAGATGGGGAGATTTCGAGCAATGTGTGCTGCAATCAACATTTCTGGCATTACCGGAGACACGTTCAAAAACCATTTCACTAGACCTAATGTTCAAGCAGCCGACTTGCTCAATGATATCAACGGGCTTATTGTCAATGTTGTAGCCATAGACACAAACGCAGTGTGTAACCGTGCACCCGCTTATCAATTGAAAACTATCCCTGATATTTCTAGTGATAATCGGTTGACTGATTTAGCTAGAAGCGTATTAACTTAGATGAGACTTATTTATACAAGATTTCGTTTGACAACCTTGCATTTTGGATTAGAAGTCGTGGGATCTGTGACCACACAAATATACAGATAGACTGAGCGATGAGTCAGTATCAGTTTCGGAACATGCATGCATTGAAAGAAAATATAGGTACCTACAACTCTAGATAACCAACAGGTTGCTTATAACGCTGGTTCCTGTTACATCGGTGTCCTACACCATGAAAAGAATCTGCAGAATGAAGAAGAAATTGCATCATTTGGGGATTATAATTAGACAGGAGTATAAGAGTGTATTGCATCAACAGAGGACTTAGCCTTATGTAGACAGACTGCCGACTCTTTACCACCAGATACGCTAGTTCGCACGCTTGTAGTGACATCGGACAGGGTTAAGAGTAGAAATTAGGCAGAGTTTTGTGGATTTTTTAATCTTTCTTCATTAAATCTATTATATATAAAAAGATTTTTCGTAAGGGGGGATGCGTGTTAGGACAATGAATCCGTCTTTCTTGCACGCGGTTTATTTTCCTAATTCTTTTGGTCAGCCTCTCTTTTTTTAACCCTTTCCACTCTGATGGGACTCAGAAGTCCCGCCTCAAATTTTCCGCTCTAAAATACATACAACGGAAATTTAGGTCCAAGCGCCTGACAGGATTTCTACGTTCCTATTTACATCCTATAAAAATGACTAATTGGTAACCGGCGTACTCAGTCAGATTTCGGAGGCAGTTGCATCAGCCGGTTGAGAACGAAGGTGAGTTTCCTTTTTCTCTCAATATATTTTACCATAACTATTCTTATTCAACATAAATTTCGTTACTTATGGTTTTATTTTCTGTATAAATTTATATTATACCAAAATATAACAAATAAATGAATTTAGAAAGGCTATTATTGTCAAAAAATAGAAATTAGAATGACGACTTGCAAGTTCCAGCAGGGAAGCCGGGACCTGAGGGTCCCAGTAGGAGTCGCGTGTCGTGCATGTTGTTAGGTAGGAATACTACTAAAGACTCCAATTTTTAGTTTTTGATAAATTTTTGATCCAATTTATTTACATTACGGTGCTTTTATTTTATCATTTGTTTCATTTTCAGATTTGGGCACTATTTCCTGACAGACGGGCAGTCAATCATTGAAAACCGATGAAATACTTCATCGTTTGGACGAAATCGATACCGACATTGATGAAGATACCGACATTGAATCTGATGATTGGGAACCCACAGAAACCATTCTTATAGTGAACAGATTAGATGTGCAAGCCGAAGAAGAACTCATTATGATTGCATTAGATGAACAAGCCGAGATTATGCCTACTGATGCAGCTTGCTTCCTGTACATCCACGAAAATGGCGAAAAAAATAAGAAAAATCCATCGATCATGAGTTTATTGCACATCCTAAACTAAATCATGGATTTTCGTGTGCCCTCGATGCTTTTTTGGCATTTTTTGACGAGGACCTTCTTAAGATGATTCACTTTCAAACTAATTTGAAAAGTGTACAAAAGAGGAAATCTGCTGCCGTGACTGAAAATTAAATAAAAGTACAGTATTCATCGTAATCAACATAGTGATGGGCTACAATAGAAGAAATCAGCTTCGACATTATTGGTCCTCGTCTCTTGACTTAGGTGTACCAATCTTTCAAGCGGCCATGCCTCGTGACTGTTTCTTTGAAATTCTGGGACGCTTGCACCTAAACGACAATACAAAACTGAATGATAAGCACGACAAATTATTCAAAGTAAGACCATATCTTGAAAAACAATGAAAGGTTTTCCAAAGTAAGGAATCCTCCAGAATTCTTGTCGGTGGACGAGTCGATGTTCAAATTCAAGGGAAGAAGCTCTCTAAAGCAGTACAATCCAATGAAACCAATCAAACGAGGGTACAAGTTATGGTGTCTTGATGACGATTCAGGATACATACACAAATTTAGCATTTATTGTGGAGAACAGCAGCCAGCTGGCGAACGGGTAAATAATAACCTTGGCCTTGGTACGTCTCTTGTTGCATCACTGAAGAACCGCTTTCACAATGTCTCTTTCGATAACTTTTTTTCATCTATTCCACTGGTTGAAACCTTGAAGACAGTGAACATAAATGCATGTGGCACAATTCGTCCAACCCGCAAAGACTTACCCCAGTTATCTGCTGATAAAGAATTGAAACGAGGAAACTTTGATTACCGCAGTATTGCTGCAGGAATAACAGTGTACAAGTGGAGGGATAGGAAATCAGTCCACTTTATTTCCAACTACCACGAAGTTGATGCATCCACTGCACAAAGAAAGGACAAAACTGGCACAAAAACGGTCATCACTTGTCTCATGGTGACGAAAGATTATAATAAACATGTGGGGATAAGCATGACATGCTTAGACAAATCTACGGCATCAATCGAAAGAGCTTGAAATGGTGGCACCGAATATTCTTCGGCCTTTGAGATATGACAATCGTGAACAGCTTCCTCGTTCACAAGGAGCATAGTCAGTCCGCCATTTCCTTATTAGACTATCGACGAGAAATACCACGTGGTCTTTTGTCATATTCAAAGCATTCAAGCACTCATCAAGCCAGAATAAAAAAAGGTGAATTCTCAACACCGGATTCAGTGCGGTTGAGCATCACTGGAATTCACTGGCCCCAGTTCATGAAGAGCTGTGGTCGTTGCAAAGTTTGTTCCCTGGATAAAGTGGAATCCCGTCCATTATCCAAATGTTGTCACTGTGGCGTTTATCTGTGTTGCAACGTCAAGAAAAACTTTTGTTGAATATCACAAGTAGCTATGAAATGTCAATTGTGCATGCGATAAAGGAAATGTGATGTAGTCAGTAAGGATTTGATCTCACGTTGTCACATGAACCAAAGTTGTTTTTCTGTGCCATAAAGGAATATTTTATTCAGATTATTTTTATTTTATGCTGGGAATGAATATCTATTTATCTGCAATGCTGCATTAATTTCATAGGCATAGCAATAAACCAAAGTTACTTTTTATTTAGAAAGGATATACACTTAATTGCTGATGTATTAATTTCATTAGAAAACAAATTTCTTATTACCAAACTCGTTTTATTTAACATAATTATTGATATTAATCCTTTAATATACAGATCTTGGAGTATAATATAAGAAATAGCATGTAATTACTGCAAGATTAATACAAGTACCGGGACCCCTGACGGGACTCTGGAGTCCCAGATCAGTATTTATTATAATAATTATATATTTTTAAATTTCTTCGCATAGTTACTATATAACAGGTCCATAAAGCATAATTAACACCAAAAAATCACTGTAAAATAATTTATAACATATGGCCGGGTGAAAAGGGTGCATTCTCTGGGTGCAGTCCTTCTGCCCCACAACCGGTAAGAGACTTAACAGTGATACAGAGTAGGTAACTTTGATATATTAGATTTGAAATTTAGATTTGTGACATTTGTTCATTTTTAAATCCCAGACTGATTTTTCTTCTCATCAGGTCAGACCTTTTCGACGCCGCCTTTACCCGTAAGTTCAGCATTAAATTGATTAGATTACATCAGCATAGATTAATTATTTCAGCACAGACCGCGTAGTATACAGGAGCAGTATAGATTTGAATGCATACGTATGATAGGTTGACAGCTGTAGTCCGCCAGATGTTTAGTATACTCGCCTTCGGGGCCGGCTTAACATGGTTTGTTTCTGCAGAATCCGACTATTCTGTTGCAAGTAAGTTTATCAGTTGCTGAACTTGTTCATTAAGATATAGTTCATCATAGGACCGATAGAGTAGGAAGTTTGATGAGCGGCTGTAGTCTCATGTTCAGTAAACACGTCTGCGGGGACGGCTGAGCATAATTTCTGCTTCAGAGGAATTTTACTGCTCTAGCGTTATCAAGCCTCCTGAAAATTTAATTTGTTAATCGAGTAGGAAATCTATTGACATTCTATTTTGCTTCTGTTAATTGCAAATATTTAATAAATCTTATATTTTTTCTTCCTCTCTAAATGACGGTTGGGCAGGAGTGTGAAGCCATTCCCTGTGAGAACCTGTACGGCGAGAACTTGGGCACTTACAACCATCACCGCCTCTTTCTTTTGCAACCATTTCAAAATTTCGCTGTTCTTTTCACATGTGCGATACGTGTCTCCTAAAGGAAGTTCCTCTCTTTCTGTGTTTAATACTATATTTTGTTATTAATATATTTATAGAAAATTTGCCACGAAAGGGGAATGATAGCGAGAGTCTTCCTATTTTAATGTCATCTGGATCAATTGTGCTATATGTATCGCTTGACATATACTGGTGAAAAATTTACTCTATTGACGATATATAAAGATTTAAGATTTGTATCCTCGAATACTCAAGTTCTGCGTCCGATCGCAGTTATCCAGCAATCGTCTAAATCTAATCAACTTCACATTGTTGCTTGCCACTAGCTCAGCTACCATCGAACTGCACAGCGGTGGGATGCAGCAGAGCAAAACGTGTTAAAAGTATACACCATAGTGCAGTGAAGACTAGTAGGAGCGCTTGCAAATTAGCGGAATTTTAACGTCAGGGAATTATGTGACGTCTCAGCGACGTAGACGCAAGTCAACCAATCATGACGCAGAAATGGCCCTATTGGCTGACGAGTCATGTGAAAAGTCACTTCTGGCAAGGTTTTTTTTGTCATAATGGTTGCTCGTGTCAACAAAATTAAAAAATGCTCATACAAGAATTGTTTAAGCAATGAGAAGGACGATTCTAACCTTAGATTTTTCCATTTTCCGGCCGAATTAGTTTCATCATGGATTGCTGCATCTGGAAATGACGATTTGAAGACATTATCTTCTAATCAAATTAGACACCAGCGGTTTATTTTTACCACGCACCTTGATGTATCATGCTTCAAAGAAATATTTTCACATATCAAGACATGGCCAGGGCTAAAACTGGTTACAATACTACGCCAATATGTGGAAAGTGTTGACTATAATGAAGGTAAGTTTGTAATGAGTAGGCTAATGTGAGCTAAGAACAATTTTTTCCATAATGTTCACAATGAAAGACACCCATTCAGTTAATAAATAGTTCTTGATACTTTAATTTTGTTTCCATACTGATGGATACATTTCTTCCTTTGGAATGTTGTAAATTGTTGGTTTTATTCAATATATGTCACTTCTTAGTAAAACTGAATTTCTATGTATGTTTGACCTTGATATATAATTTTATTAGTTGTCTATGTACAAAATATTATTTGATATTTTCCATAGTTTCTTAACATAGTAGCTACAAGTGTTTTGTAGAAGTATTTTAGTTGTTTTTCTTTCGAATTGTCTATTACAAATATAATTATTTTCAAGTTAATGTTCTCATGCTATTTCTCATGTACAAAATTCAGTGCTCTAATAATGCAATGCTGTATCAGTAGAAAGGACAAGTTTAATAATCTATTTTATTGTCCTTTGAGTTTTTGTTGAGAAAATTGCACATTCTGGGTGAACCTTTTCTTTTAAATTTTGGAATGAATGGATTTTTGCTGATTAATTTTGAGTAGGAATTGAACACAGTACTTCATTGTTATAGATGTGTTCATGAATGTAAAATAACAATGTATTATATATAAAATACTAATTTATCATTTTAAATATAAATATTTTTGGTTTTTGAAACGTTTAGATAGTTTCCTCCTTTTGTGCGCAATTATACATTCGGGAGGTCATCATTTAAATATTTTTTAATAACATTGCATCTCGTAATTGTTAGGAGGTTGAGATTATTTTACATGTGTAAAAAGGATACAGTTTTCACACAATTGGGTCCATGGTGATAGGTCCCAATATTTATTGTTTTTTCCAGTAAGTGTTGTCAGAACAAATGCACAGCCTATGAAATGTTCTGTTAAGTAGTACTGAGCATTATTAATTTCTTATTAGTTTTTATTTCAATATACATGTATTTTTACATATTTTAATTGATGATACAACAATAGGGTATTTAGACATTTGATTGTGGCTCAGAATTTCAATTCTAGCAACAAAATACGTTTTAGCCAAGTCAATAACAACCTACCACATTTACCAGAATAATAATGGTTTTGCTACATTAAACTATGTGTAATTTTTTTTCCTATCTGACAGCTAACACTCAAGTCATGTTGTCTACAAACACAGCTTGTTTATCTTCTTCTGTTGAGTCCCTAGCTAAAAGGATGAGAATTTATTTACCATTAACTAAGATTCCCATCGGTAACTATTGTGAGATTCCTCTCAAGATCCCAGTCAATACCCTAGCCAGAACTCTAGTCCAAACCTCAACTGAGGCTCCACCCAAAATATCAGTCAACACCGTTACAGAGGTTTCTTCCAGAACTCAACTCAAGATAACATGTGAGGTCTCTGTAAGAACCCCTGTCAGGGCTCTAGTGAGAATTCCTGTTGGAAACCTTGTGAGAACTCAAATAGCCAAAACTTCCCTCAGCACCCCAGGCTCAACTCCACTCCAATTCCGAGCCAGTACTTCTATGTCAACACCTGTCATCAGCCCACCAAGGATTTCAATTAGAACTCCAATGAGGACTCCAATCAGAATCCCAGTCAGGACTTCTATGGCAATCCCAATCAAAGCCCTAGTCTCAACACCTGCCAAAACTTTGGCTAGGGCTGCAACCAATCCTTTAAGCATGACTCCTGAAAAGGTCAGTGTTAAGTATCTCGCTTTTTATGTACACGATCACATTCTTTTGTTACATCTAGAATCAAATGACTGATATGTTCAACTGAACGAGCTTCGGTGGATTGTAATTTTCCTATTAACTGCCTTTGAGTCACTTTGAAGGAACTATTTTACTTCTGAACAAGGT
>VCRD01004054.1:0-27485 GCA_006783055.1 Trinorchestia longiramus
ACCTGTAATACCCAAGCGAGGCGGTGGGATTTCAACAAAAAATCGTGACTCCATCACCTGCAGGAAATTGATTCCACGAAATCATCTCTCTTTGAAGCCTGAAAAAGTTCACGAGTTCCATTACTGTTGTGTATGATGTGCGGTGCACTTCCGTTTCTGTGCTTGATGTTGCCTTTTAGAAGATTATAAAAAATGTTTTGAATATGTGTACGTAAATACTACCAAACACGAAATGGCGTACTTTTGTGTCGTTGTGGCTCATGTGGTCTTATGAAATAATCTCTATATATAAAAACACACTGACTCAATACTCATTCTTTTTCTTTGTAGTCCTTTTTAGATATTGTCATCAATAAGCTAACTGAAGATTATAAGAATGAATCACTATTGAGTAATCTTAGTGCATGAGAACAGACTAAGACATTGTGCCTCTGATGCATTTCAGAATATCACTGCAGCTTTTAGAAGTGGTCAATTTGAAATCAGAACTGTACACCAAAGTTACGGTTTTAAAAAGTAAATTATTACTGCATGGTGGTCTTCCACAGTGGTTATCCATTATTCAGTTATGTATCATAAGAAATACATACATACTAATGTAGCAGTAACCTCATAAAATTTATATCTGGGCAAAAATTTGAGAATAAATCATATAGAAAGAAATTTTGACTAGCCAATTATTCGTACGTAAACACACGGTCACACACTTCTCAATCATATTTGTGAAAAATCTACCCAGCTAGATCATTCAACACACTAAATAGCTCCTGTTTAAATCCTTAGATAAAATTAAAGACTTTTTAATCCATAATTGTGTTATACGTTTGATTAGATTTGCATAATAGATAATTATTATATATATGAATGTACTGAAGGTTTACGATGAATTATTGAGTTTAAAATGAATATTTTTAATGAAGAAATACATGCAAAACTTCCATTCCGTATCTTATTTACCGATAATATGGTCTAGCTAGTACCTGCAGGAATTCCACAGTTTAAAAGTGATAAAATTAAGGATCTATGCAATAAAATAGATTTTTCAGTTTTACCCGTGGTACAATCTGAACCTGACTATTTTTCATAAATATACTGTGTAAAGAAATTCCATTCTGTATCTTATCAACCGATAACATAGTCGTATAGGAGAAAAAGGCCAATCACGAGAATATATTGCGTATTTCATAGTAATCCAGCGTCTTTGCTATTTACAATACAATGCTTATAATAAAGGTATGACATCTCTGATTTCGGTTAAATAATTTTTTTTTCAGTAATAGTTAGGTGGTAATGGGATTGACACACTCAAAAAAAACAGAAAGAGAGAGATGGAGATACACAGTCTATTATATATGTTGACTAGTAGATCCACACGTGTAAATTCACGTGTTTTTACTAATTGATTCGTTTGATTTGCCAGTGGACACGTGCTTTGCGAAGTAATTTCCAAATTGAGATGTGCCTTTAGCATCCTCTATACATTGCTTACAATACATGAACACCCTACCAAATTTCCTCTCATTTAAATCCTTCAGAGCGTTACAGAAAAACGGACCAAGCAGGCAAACAAGTAACAAACTGTGTATATCATTATATAGTGGAACAGTTTAACTAGACAGTTCCAGTGGAAATTTCATGATTTAGATTTGACTAATTTTAAGTTATTATCAAGATGAATGCATTCAAGAGTTACGACGAATAATTGTATATTAAATGAATACTTTTCATTAATGTATGCAAAACTTCCATTCTGTATCTTATCCACCGATAACATGGCTGTGTTAGGAAAAAAGCTAATAACTTGAAAACTGAGATCTTTATGTATTATAGTGATCCGGCGCCTTTGGTATCCACAATACAATGTTTGTAATACATGCGCACCCGTTCTGATTTTAGTTCAAGAGTTTTTCTTCAGTAATAGATAGGAAGTAATGGGACGGACACACACAGATAGAGGAGAAAGAAAGGTGGAGATACATTGTCTATTTTATATATATATATATATATATATATATATATATATATATATATATATATATATATTATATATATATATGTAGATGAAGATTGGTTCTTCCTCTATTACTATATGCATAATCTACATATATACAGTAATCGACAATGTATCTCCATCTCTCTCTCTCTTTCTGTCTCTATGTGTGTCCGTCCCATTACTTCCTATCTATTACTGAAGAAATATTATTGAACTGAAATCAGAACGAGTATACATGTATGATATTACAAGCATTGTATTGTGGATATCAAAGGCACCGGATCACTATAAAACACGCCCTTTGTTCCGTTATTAACTTTTATCGCTTACTCGGCCATGTTATCGTTAGGTAAGATACAAAATGAAAGTTCTGTATCTATTTAAGAAAAATATTTTGATTCTAATGGTACCACGGGCGAAACTGAAAAATTTATTTATTTTATAGATCCTTAATTTTATTACTATTGAATCAAAGAATTTTAACGGGTACTATCTGGGCCACGTTATCGTTAGATAAGATGCACAATGGAAGTCCTGTATATATTAATGAAAAGTATTCATTTAAAGTACAATAATTCGTCCTAAATCTCCAGCGTATTTATCTTTATAATAATTTCAAGTTAGCCAAATCTATATCGTGGAATTTCCGCAGGAACTGGCTAGTCTGTATACTATATTAATGAAAATTTTTAACTTAAAACACAATAAGTCACCTTATATCTTGAATAAATTTATTTCCATAATAATTTCAAATTAGTAAAATGTAAGTTGTGGAACTTCCACGGAAATTGTATTGTAATAATAGATTTTTCAGTACGGAAGGGGCAGTCGAGGTATTTCTATTACTTATCTGGTCAGAGGATGATAACTTTCTAAATATGAAATCGATAATTTGGAGGCAAGTTAACGAACATTCGTTCAGCAGTTTGTGATAATTTATTAATCATTATTAATTGCCATTAAGCATGGTAATCAAAACTATTTCTTAGACAATTCTATAAAGTAACTTCGGTATAAACTTGAAATACATTATTCGCCGGTCGTAAGAAAACAACCGTAAAATGATACCGTTCAAAAAATTATCAATGCATAATGTATGCAAAGTTGTCGTCACATACATTTAAGAATCAAAGTTTTCTCTGCAGAAGGAGAAAAAAAGAGCAAACAATTGTGGTAATACGTAAGAAAATTGTCAACTTCTTACACGTACGCCAAAAAATATAATTTCGATTGCCAACTACCAATGCTCAGAGGTGTTGCTGTGACATTGACTTGTAATTTATGGCTTCATACATAAAATTTGTAATTTACCTCCGATAGAACTCAAAAATAATGGACAGAAGTTCATGTTGCGCACACATTTTCTCCAGCAGCTCTTGTGTTTTCGCTTGGCTATAGACGAGCTGTGGAAAATGAGCTGCATTTCTACTTGAGTAATGATTTACAGAGAGATATATCATAAGTCGATTCAATTGAATATATAAGAGATAGCCATACATCACTCTGTCGCACTTTTTTCTTTGAACTGGGATATTGCATGTCTTCACTTTTTACTTAACTTGTACCATACATAAGTTCACTTCTGTTTCAGATATTTGAAACAGAATCGGTTCAGAAAAATATGTTAAATGTTTTATTGCATTCGGGAAAAACTGAAAAAACTTCAATACGGTCGATGGACTCAGTAACGTCAAAATTACAGGCGGTATCTCTGATTAGAAACGTACATGTGAACTAACGTACATGTGAACTAACGTACATGTGAACTCATGTACACATACACTTATGTACTTGGGAACTAACATAGATGTGAAATAACAAGATACATCAAGAATATTATCATTCGCATTAAAATGTATTAATCGTAATTGATTCGCAAACATTCGTTGCAACATCGATGTAAATATTAAACCACTATTCAACAAATGACCTAAGTTTCGTATAACTGCCGTGTAAATATTTCTTCAATAAAATTGTATTTAATTACTAGGAATCAGTTTGAACGAACAAGAAGCAATGACATCGTAACCATAGAGGAGTTGTCAATTCAACATTGCATGACTGTAAATTAAATCAACTATTTTCACTGAGTATTATTATAAGAAACAATGGTAAGGGTTCTATTAGTTGAAATCAGACTAGGTAATAGCAGTTTAAAACCAGTGACAAGTGTAAAACTTCATGTTCAAATTAAGATAACTCACTAAATTACTTACAGAATATTGCGTTCTCCAATCTAGTCATCCATTTAAAAATAATGGTAAAGAATCTCAATCTGGATTACAGCATTTGAGTACCACGTTCAATTTCAGCCTGGAATTGCAATCAGCATTTTCTCAGATCACATAACTGCGGACAGCGGCGGACAGTAAATCACAATCCGCCGTTGCGGAAAAATACGCAGAGAACGAAAGCATCTGGTGTTCACGCACAAAGATCGTATGCACAGTCACCTATATAAGAATGTGCTTCACTTTCGGCAGTGTACGAATGTGTTCTGCTTTCGCCTAAGTTCGATTATTTTTGCTTGCAGACACGTAACAGTGTTTCCAAACGCGTTGTGAGTGACAACTTGTGACTTGATGCCGAATATTTTTCAAGAGAAAATGGACATTTAACAGCCATAGCCAAATATAACTTTGTTTTTGCACCCCTGTCCATCGTAGGCTGATTGCATTTGGTCGTCAACCAAACAATGAAAAACTCTGCGTTCAGATGACCGCATAGATTCCAGCTTGCCATGGTCCTGCCTACCTCTCTTGTTATTCATCCGTCCAACACAAGCACCTTCTTATATCATCCACAGTTAATATCAGAGCAACACATAACTTCTCACGATAGACAGCTTTTCAAGACATCCAGCCATGCTCATTAAGTCTCTTACTTTCCTATTGTATCATCAATTACGCGTTGAAATGTGTTTACCAATCCTTATTTTATTGCCATTCTCCTTCCTCTTTTTTGACATACCATACAGTATGTTAAAAAAGAGGAAGGAGAATGAGAATAAAGTAATGATTTGAATTTCTTTCTAAATTAGCTCACCTCAAATCCCCCTTGATATACCATTTCTTAAGTTTTTAATTCATACTTTTTACTAAGTGCATATAGATATTTAATGTTTGACAATATTTGTTTGTAACCATTCTTTAGACGTCCTCCATGCCTATGCTACTAAAGCATTCACGTCGTCACTCAACAATCCAGACCCAAATTCCTCTCTTCCACACGACTCTTACGTGTCATCCCCATACATGACCATCTGACTCCTTCCCTTTTATTCTACTTCTCCTTCTTGGAGCTACTCCCTGCTTCATTGTTTATTATGTTACTGGTATAAAATTTATCAATATTCTTGCATGATATTTTTACTACTTTCTTAATTATTTACGTCCCTTGTACATAACGCTTTCCATCAAACATCTGAATGTAAGGTGTTCGCTTTCCCTCCAGAAGTTTAATTAAATAATATCAAGCTTTTGATGACAATATTTTCTAATATATGATAGAAATTCAGGTTCTGCATTCAAATGTAAGTTTAAATTAAATAAATAGATACTACATATAAGTATTTCGAGCACAACATTTCTTTGTTGTTTGATATGAAGTCAAAGGGTTATCAATTAAAGGTGTGAATTCTTCACAAGTTCATGTATAACAAATTATAAGGTATTTCAATCGCACCTTGAATAATTAAAATACATTTTTTATTCAAATTGAAAAACTCAAATGAATGGATTCAGCTGTGACTGACTGTCAGTTTTAGAATCAGTTCTCAGTTTTCGAGCGAAAAAAATTGTTTTAAATTGAAGAATTATGATACATCGTTTTAAATTATGCACCCACAAATTCTAAAATACTTCATGCATACCACGTTGAGCGAAATTCTGCTGTCTTCTAACCCAAAACCAAGGACTACTATAAACAGGACGTGCACGGCCATATAGCTGACTACGCTAGCGGAGGCCAGTTCACTGAGCTCAATTAGTCATCAACTGTCACAGAGCGAGGTGTGTCGTAGTCTGTCGTTCGGTTTGAATCAGACATTGTTGTTTATTTCGAGGCACATAGCTGCATTTCTAAGTGGATACTGTTTGTTTACAAAGTTTATTACTAATTATATGTATTAAAAATACCGAACGAGAGTGAGATTGTGAACTGTCGGGGTAATTACAATAAGGAGAACAGGCACCGGGTGTTTTGCCTGCCGAAAGAGCAGTCTGAGAGACAAGTGGCTTGATGTTATTCCACCTCGTGAAAACTTTGTTGTTGAACCAGATAAGTTTTTCATTTGTGAGATACACTGGGGGGCTGACCCACCTTTGATCAAATTGCATGGTGGTTCTATGCGACCTGAAATCCCTTTTAGTATCTTCAATGTGCCTGCTTCAAGTCTACCATCTCCAAAACCTGTACCTCGCTACTTCATTTGATGCTTTCAAACATGAACGTAACCTGCAGAAGCAGTGTAAGAACTTGATTATTTCAAGATCGAAAGAAAGGCTTGAGTGTTTGTCCATAACCAACTACTTCAGTGAGTGCAGCCTGTCTGTGATTTTCGAAAACAAGCCCACTTTGTGTTCCCCCCCCACTGACGTTCAGTGCGTTCAAGAACGGCATTAGTACCACTGTTTAAGACACTTCATTCCAACAATGGTTTGAGATCGTATACGCAGTCCGACGAAACTGTGCGCTTGGCAATGAACTATGTATGACATCCCGTTTGACAAAACGATCCAAAATGTTGTCACCCTGCAAGCTCACACGTTAGCCTATGTCGACACCGAGAAGGAGAAGAAGTTGGTATTTTTGACACGTCAGTTGGAACTTTTATCACAGAAGCAGTTCTCCATGAATGATTGTTGTTTTGCTCTTCAATCATACCCAAAGTGTAATTATGAACAGTTCAGAGACTTTTTGGTGCTACCATGCAAACGCAAGCTGCAGTACATCACTTCATCTATTGACCAAGACCAGGTGCTGAGGGAAACATTTGACAAAGTCCAGGCACTGCAACAGAAGAATGTGTTTCTCTTGGTAGATGAAGTACAGATTCGCCCAACTGTTTCATTTTCTGGTAGGTTGCTGGTGGCATAGCCGAGAATAACCGAGACTGCAAGGCCACTTCTATTCTGTGTGTTATGATGAAGTCGCTGCACAAAGGGCCTAGTCTGATGATTTCTGGCACCCGTCCACAAGCTGACGGCAGCATACCAGCTTGAGCGTGTGAAGGAGGCTGCAGCTGCTGTTGAGAGGGCAAGTGGACGTGTCATCGAGTCTATCACAGACAATCACAAGGTGAACCAGCAGTATTGTAAGTTGTTTGAACGACTAGGTGATTGCAGTGCCACAGCCAAGCATCCTCTTGACAACGAGCGTGTCTGGTTTCTCCTTTTTGACACAGTACATCTGCTAAACAACTGGTGCTAAACAACTGGAGCTACATCTGCTAAACAACTGCATCCGCAACAACTGGATCAGTGAGAAGGGCCAGAAGATCAATCTTGACAATGAAACAACAGCATTATTTGCAGACGTCAAGGAACTGTACGAGTCAAAGAAAGGCAGTATTCTGACGACTACTACTCACTCAATTTGCTGTCAACCCCTCAAATTTGCTGTTAACCCCTCAGAGAAAGACTAGCAGAAGAATGCACTCCTTCTTCAGACCTCTGTCAAGAAGGCCCGGTTGGCTGATTAATCGCTGCAGTTTGATAGGTTTTTGCTTCTATGGCTGTTTGTTGTTGATTTACGTGGATGTTTGTATGTTTGTTTGTTTGTATTGGAAAAGTTTTAACTATGATTCATTTTGTAAAGTCTAAAACTGCAGCAACTCAGATTTTTATGAAGTAGCCACTAAACTCATACAATAATACATGTTAAGTCCGGCTAAAATTGATATTTCAAAGCATCACAATGCTTTAAACGATTTAAAATTCACTGTAAAACCTTATTATCCTATATATTGCTTTGAAGAAGTAATTTTTGATCAATTTGTCCAATAGAAAATATTATGTTACTAAGAATGCAATTGCGTCCGCTAGCGTAGTCAGCTATATGGCCTTGCACGTCCTGTTTATAGTAGTCCTTGCCCAAAACTTTAATAAATATTCTGGATTTCTTAAAGTTTTGCCACAACCCGAGGATATTTTTTAATTGACCACTAATTGCAGTTCGCTGGAGGCATAGAAACGCAAGCGCTGAACGCAGTCGCTGTGCGAAACTCTGTTCGGGTTAACAAAAGTGTGCTCCGACCAATGAGTCTAAAATGTAAACTATATAATTTTAGAAACTTAAATAAAAGTTCAACTTCACACCATCATAAATGCAAGCCGGTGCGTCGCAGCAGGCCTAAATAATTTTCCTAAGTCAGCACGGTCGAGGCTCTGCCTTGGGAGCAAAAAGTCAGTTTTGTGGAGAGCAAGAGGCTTCCACTAGAAATTAATGATCTTTCAATAACTCTGATGAAAAAAGGGTAGCGAGAATCATGCTTTGATTAAAATTTATGCTCCATTGACCGCACTGATGAGCTCGCCTACTATTTTTCAGGGTTGGATTATAACCCGCGATGAAAATTGTTTTGCTTGTAATTTACGTATAACAGCTATCAGGACAAGGCTACTGGCATGAGGGACAACTTGTGTATGATCACTATAATGATGAACTGGAATTTCATTATCTCGACAATCCAACCAGCTTCTTCGAGCGGGAAAAATTAGAAAAACAAATTTCTTGTAGCCATGCGTTGGTACTACTAAACTTCAACAGTTCATCAGACACAGCCAACATTCAGAAATTTCGGATAAAACAGGCCGTCCATTCGCTTTACCGTCTGAGTAAGTAATTAGAAATCACCATCGTAATTTCAACGCTGTATTCAAAACAGCCAATTTTCCAAACCTTTGTAGAACAAATAACACACTAGACCTCCGAATCTTAGAACTGTTTTTATATTTACTCATAGACCTAACTTGCGTAAAGATCAGGATGTTATTAAGTTATGCATTGTTCTAACAGACTGACGTAGTGTGGCGTGTGTGTGCGGGTGTGGATGTCTGCGTGAGGCTAAATGAAAGCACTCATTAAAATAGTTTTATGAACGTAAGAAATTATGGGTTAGGTTAAAGAAAGAAACACGTGTTTCTTCGTTTTGACTTTTGTCAATTTCAGCACTGAAAATCAAACCTCTGGATTCTGAAACATCATTTAAGCGATGTTCTCTTTTGCATTGATTTTTTTTATTATTTTGTGTGTGAGATTTTCCCGGAATCGATCAGTCATCTGCAAATGAAATACTCTTACACGAAGATTTACTTTCCATGCATTTCGAACGATGATTTCCACCAAAACAGAGCCATTGCATTTCAATCTTCCACCTGACAGTGACCGGAGAAACTCGAAAGAAAACAATGATTCGGAACTTCTGAGAAGCTTACTCGAAACTGTCAAACTTTAATTTGGCTAATAAATTGAACTCGATTACTCGACCTGTCCTGTCCATACCAAGACTAAAAATGGTCCAGTCAGCAAGCAGAGCTCAACCGACGTACTATAAATCGCTGCTGTCAATCTTGCGTCTGTTCAGTAGTTAATCATGTTCAATTAAAGAACCAGGAACCATTATTCTGGCCATTGTAGGGACGTGAATAAACAGTATTTCGATGGGCAAACAAACGAACAGCTTTATACAAACACTCGGCAAGGACTTGAGAGATCATATCTTGTCTGCGATTATTTTATAACTCTTTTACTTTTTATAATGTTACTGACTAATAAACTCTAACAGTTTCTTCATACTTCTGTCGATCGTATGTATCCTTACCTATTATTTGCGAGATGGTATATGTTCTTGAAGCATTTGACCAAATTCCTGAATTCTGACGCTGCCAAGGTATAGACACGACTGTAGCCGTGACTCTGAATCGCCCACTTCAGTTGTACGAAAAATACGAGCTTCCAGTCGTGACCAGTACAGCGTGTGGACTTCCTACACTCATCAGAGGTGTTCTGAAGCCCACTGGGATTTCAGTAGCACCAAGACTTGTGCTGGAGCCACTTTGAGGTTTATTTTTTTTAATTGTTGTGATGGCTTCATCTACTTCTCCTTTTTCTAGTTCTTCATTTTCCTCTTGATGATGACTGAGGATTTATAACATGTTCCTGTGGTCTCATGTATGGGAGCTTGCGTCATCATTGAGATCTATTTCTCCTCCCTGTAATTTAGGAAAAAGCTGAATCTCTTACACTAAAAGGAAATCATCCCGTGTCATTGATAAAACAAATGATATAGAACATTTGTCGTTGTAGATTCAGCTACAAAACCTCTGTTCGAAATCTCCCAAGAGTTTCCACTGGACTGGAAAACTGTTACCAAAACGAAAAAAATTAGCGAATGCTGACGATGAGGGATTGTCAAAACTGAAGTTCACAGCGAATTTGCATGATTGGTATATTTACTGGACGCTCATTGCCCCAAGCTGATTTTTAGACATTCGAACTCAACCATTGAACTCTATTAAAACTTTGAAATTATCACTTAGCTAGTACGCACGCTCGTGAAAAATGTACGTGTATCTCAAAAAAGAATTCTTTCTTTTGCCAGTCGACGACGCTTTCTCGAAAGAGTTTCTATATCGAAGGGGAGGGATGAAATTTTATATCGAAATAAAATCGCATATTTAGTGTAATCTGATGTCTTTGATATCTACCATATAATGCTTAAAATATGATACATGTATACTTGTTCCATAGAAAATTTATTAGGTAATAACCTAAAAATCTACATTTTTCATTAGTAATGCCGTCTTTGAAATTAACTTCCCTTAATTAATTCAGCATTTAAGGGTAGAATAAATATATTTATAAACAAATGCACTACAGATTCTATTATACAGGGTATCGACGAAAAGTTAATAAATCAGTACCAACGATAAAGATGGCACAAAGTTAAATTCATCATTTTAGTTTATTAATTTTGATATCCTTATATCGTATCGTTGATACCGTTGTGTACATATTTCATGTACATCTTATATAGTATACTAGTAAACTCACACGTGAAAATTCACGTGTTTTTTACTGAATTATTTCATTTTATTTGCCAGTGGACGCGGGCTTTGTGAAGGAGTTTCCACACTGAAGACTGTGTCTTTGGTCTCCACAATACAATGCTTACAATACATATATATCCACCGAATTCCCTCCTATCTAAATCCTTAAGAGCGTGACAGAGAGACGAACCAAGCAAACAAGCAAGCAAGCAACAAACTGTATTATTAAACTAGGGGCCTGTACTCCGAATATTTGGCTTCTACGCCGCGTGAAGTTTCAACAGCTACGAAGAAATTCAGCTGAAAAAATATGCGAAGTAGCTTACGAACGACAGGAAGCTCTAATACAGTATTTTGCCTTTTAAATGTATATTCCAGAAACTATATTTGCCATCGTAACTTAGGGCAAATCCCATCTAAATCCTTAAGAACGTGACAGAGAGACGGACCAAACAAGCAAGCAACAAGTTGGGTATTATTTTATAGTGGGCTATTATATGAAAACTAGATAGTTGTAAGGGAAATTCCACGGTTTAGATTTGACTAATTTGAAATTGTTATAAAGACGAATGTACTGAAGATTTACGACGAATTATTCTGCTTTAAATGAATATTTTTCATGGACATATGCAAAACTTCCATTCTGTATCTTATTTACCAATAACATGGCCTAGATAGTACCCATGGGAATTCAACGATTTAAAACTGATAAAATTAAGAATCTGCGAAATGAATTACGTTTTTCAGTTTTACCCATGGCGCTATCAGAACGTGAAAATATTTCATGAATATATCCAGAACTACCATTTTGTATTTCATCAACCAATAACATGACCCTGTAGGAGAAAAAAGCACTTTTTATCGCAATCTGGTGCTTTGGTATCCACAATACAATGCCTATAACACATACAGGGTGCCCCCTAAAAATCTCCCCGATTTTTGTATGTATCATATTGCTTGTTGAAATTAAGATACTTTAAGGATTTTTATTTCATATTATAGAAAATTTTGTTTTTCATTCAGATCAATTTTTTTGTGAATATCTAGTGAATTATGTGGGGGCAATAAGAAGTTGAATGAACAGGAGTAGATTATGACTTGTGCCAAGGAATTATTGCAATAATATTAGTGATACTTTTTTCTTTATTTCTATTTTTCCTAACAACTTTAATAAATAATAATATTATTCAAAATAAATCTTAATAAATGAAGTACAAATCAACCTTTAGTACCCTTCAACATGACCACTGTTCCTCTCAAGACAAGTATTAGCTCGATTTATCATACCACCAACTGTTTTCCTGATCAATGCTCGATCATTCTTCAATCTCTCAAATTTATCCTCTACTCGTTCTCGTGGTAATTCCAGGGTGGGATGTGACGTTTTAAATACGAGATTCTTAACATATTCCCAAAGTAAAAGATTGCATGGGGTTAGGTCTGGACTTCTTGGTGAAAAACAGAAAACACCAATAATCCGGAAAACAGTTGGTGTTATGATGAATCGAGCTAATCGTTGTTTTGAGAGGAACGGCGGTTATGTTGAAGGATACTAAAGGTTGATTTGCACTTTATTTATTACAGTTTATTTTGAATATTATTACTTATTATTACTATTATCATTTATCATTTATTTAAGTTATTCGGAAAGCTAGAAATAAAGAAAGAATATCAATAATGTTATCGCAATAATTCCTTGGCACAAGTCATAATTTACTCCTGTTTATTCAACTTCTTGCTGGGCACACATAATTCAGTAGATATTCACAAAAAATTTTATTTGAATAAAAATCAAAATTTACTATTATATGAAATAAAATGTCTTAATATATCTGAATTTCAACTGGAAATATGATATACGAGTATACAAAAACCAGGTACATTTTTGCGGGACACCCTGTATATACCCATTCTGATTTCAGTTCAATCATTTTTCTTCAGTAATACATAGGAAGTAATGGGACGGGCACACACAGATATGTAGAGAGAGAGGGAGATGGAGATACACTGTCTATTACATATGTAGATTTGTTATCATACTCCAGATATACTCACGCTGCCGTATACAGTTTACGAATATCCGTTTACTGAGAAACGAATTGACCCAGAACATTTTAAATATGAAACAGTAAAATGAATTAAAATAAAATAAGTGTACAGTTGTTCATATTCAACAAAAAACCATTTTTAAGTGTACTTGATGTTGTGCTAAAAATAATGCAGCTCTAAGGGGGTTCAGAACATAAAAGGCGTTAAATCAGTGGATTGAACTTATTAATATCCAGTATCCTGAGACCTTTTTTCTTATAAAAGTGGGTAAAGTCAAAAAATGTTCATACAACCTAGCCAAATAAAAACAATCAACACTTTTTGGATCACCAACCTCGAGCAGCTCTCGGATCGATGTTGTTCACGGCCACCTCAGGCGAGTCACTGCAGCTATGATCGAGAAAAATAAGCGACGCAATTAGAGCCGACATGAATGGAACTGATAGCCTGTATGATATTTATGGTAAATACGGTAGACGTTATTTAACAAGCGACACTGCGCAACCCAGTTAGCGGGGACAATTACCCGTTGAAGTTATAGCTGTTATATCAGTAACAGAGAGGTCTTAATTATTCAGTTGCTTCACCCTGTCGTGTTCGCTCTGTCATGTTTACTCTGTCATGTTCAGTAACAGAAAACTGCTGACATTACCTGAAATATTTATCAACTAGCTGCTGGGTATGTTTTGGAATAACTTGTTCAAATGAGAATTGGATTTTGAAGGGAGGCTTTCGAGTGATTTCATGCTGTCAGCAGATTTCTTTAACTTTTGATTTTTCAATCGGCTGTCCGTACTTTAGTGCTCTAATAACGACACAAAAAGAACAGAACTACTTCCAAATCTAAGTTTATAAGTAAAATAAGAAAGTAACTCACGTTTTTTATGTTCATGAATTTTAAGCGACTTTGAAAGTTGTGAGACGACGAGCAACACTGGACCCTGGGCTGAGTTCATCAGTCCGACAACTAATGAAACTGGTTGGTTTTCACAATGTTATAAGGAAGCACTCCCGTAGCTTCTCATTTCATCTTTTCCTGGTTGTTGAACTACGAGATTAAATTTTTCATGACCTGGATCACACATACATAACACGCTAGCTCTAAATTTATATCATTGAACGAAAAGCAGATTATTTATAGCGTGTAAATGCAAAAATGTACCCGAGTTTATAACTGTGATTTTTTAACCATTAAAGCTAAAAAGTTAAATAGTTTAATTGGGAAGAACAAAGTTAAAATTTGCATTTTATATCCCTTTTTTAAAAAATTGGAATAACCACAACCGGACTTACTACACTTGGGAATTCGATTACCACAATTTCTTATTGGATTATGCAAAATATTGCCATTGATCAGTGCAATAACTCCTCGAAATAGGTTTTTCTTTTCAGAAATATTTGATGCTTGGAGTATTTTTTCTTATACAAAACCTGAGAAGAAGTAGCCAAAGTTAACAAATCAGGTGACCCAACTGGACGAGAAAAATTAAGGCCAAGGGTCCAGTGTTACTCGTCTTCTCACAACTTTCTCCCAACTTTCTCACTTTCTTCTCACAAATTTTAACTTTGTTCTTCCCAATTAAACTATTTAACTTTTTAGTTTTAATGGTTAAAAATTACAGTTATAAACTAGAGTACATCTAAGTGACCGAGAAAAAATTACAGAGTTATAAACTAGGGTACATCTAAGTGACCGAGAAAAAATTACAGAGTTATAAACTAGGGTACATCTAAGTGGCCGAGGAAAATCACACTTAAGGAACACTCGTTGAGGAAATCTTATGGAAAGAAAACTATATCTAAAATTGAATTTTTACAGATCTTCCTACTTTCATTACGATCAAATCTAGAGTATCAAATAAAAATTGTTCATGTTGTTCTTCACAATGAAATTTATTTCAACCTTCTAGCATTTATGGTTACAGTAATAAATTACAGCATTATAAATGAAGTAAATTTCTTGCCGTGACCAGAATAAGCCACATATACTATACTCGTACACCTCCTCGTCTCTGTGACAGAAGACGCTGAAACTTGTCTCTGTGTCACCAGAACAAGTCACATCTACTATACACCTCCTCGTCTCTGTGACAGAAGACGCTAAAACTTGTCTCTGTGTCACCAGAACAAGTCACATCTACTATACACCTCCTCGTCTCTGTGACAGAAGACGCTAAAACTTGTCTCTGTGTCACCAGAACAAGTCACATCTACTATAAACCTCCTCGTCTCTGTGACAGAAGACGCTAAAACTTGTCTCTGTATCACCAGAACACAGCAAGTTCATGCTGGTACGCTCAGCCCTCAAGCGTTGGCGTAGTCTTGGTCATGCAAGTAACGATGTCTTCAGAGCTCCTTTCTTGGGTAGGAACTTAACATATACAGAATATCCTACTCTCCGTACTGGAGAAAATAGTCCCTGCATACGAACTGCGTCATGTTAATTTCTAAAAGGAGTACAACGGGAGTGGGAATAGAATTTTTTTTCATGCAAAGGCAAATATTTTAAGATAGGAATACGAAACTAAATAATAAATACAAATTGGGTTCCAGTCATAGAACCAAGTATAAATACTGCGTCCAATAACTTTTTACTGAACTATGACAGAACTTCAAGAATTAAAATGTCTTTTATTCTATGTCCATCAACAGGCAGCGTACCTTACTGAAATAAAATTGTTCAAACGAACAACTTTTTCTGTTCATTTTGAATATTAGTAAAAATTTCCAGAATAGCTAGCAATTATCACACATACTTTAAAATCAAACGGTTTTACTTTAATTATTAGTTTTGGATAAACTGTGATTGTTAAAAGTGTCTATTCAATCTCAAGCGCCCATGCTTTGCTCGCCAAAAAATGTTCGAAAGAAGATGTCAAAGTCGCATTCCGAAGCACTCACACCCATTTATAGACACTCACCAAATATTACATCTTCAATTGACAATCATAAGTAAAATGCCTTGTATGTTGATGTTAAAAAGCGTCTTCTAATGTCATTAAATAAAACAATTAAAGTTTAACGAAAACGTGTTTTTAAAATGCTAGATATTTATGTATTTTTTGAGAGAGTCACAGACTTCATTACTCTTTATACGGTGAGGAGCTCTGGGTATTTTCTTGTGTCTCAAAAAGTCGACGTCAAATATATTTTTAGCTTCCAAATTCTGTGTCCGAAGACAGGAAACTCACTCAAGTCTATTTATTGATATGACTGAGATATTCTTAGCCATGAAAGTTTCAAGCAAACAGCTTTCCGAACTCAAACCCATCAATTTTGAACCCCGATGTGTTCTAATCTGAAGTCTCTGTAATCGGCTTATTAATCTCATCTATAGGCGGGACAGAAGTTTGAGCAAATTCAATTAGCCGAACTTCAGATTTCTGCATGACAAAGCAGCTCAACGTCAATAGGTCTATCCTTCTCCTCCCTCCCCTTCTCCCTCAGCAGCTACAGAGGGAGCTGTACGTCAATCCCTTTCCTTCTTTTGCGGCTCCCCTCCCTCAGCAGTTACAGAGGGAGCTGCAGGACAATCTCTCACCTCCCCTCCGTCAGCAGTTACAAAGGGAGCTGCAGGTCAATCTCTCACCTCCCCTCCCTCAGCAGTTACAGAGCGAGCTGCAGGACAATCTCTCACCTCCCCTCCCTCAGCAGCTACAGAGGGAGCTGCCTCAACAGCCTCGTAGCGGTTAATTAGACTGCCTGAAGGCCACCTGTTGCTCTGGACTGGCCATCCACTGCCAGGAAATCATTAGTGTCATTAGAAAAAAAGCAACATTTTATCTTGTCTACAGAACTGATGAGGAGTGTCCTGCCGATGGGGAAGTTCTTTATTTACTAACCTGATACGATGCATGGGCACAACCATGGTTGATCCATTAAAATGTTAAATGGAAAATTTTTGTCATCATCATGAATTTGTTGCCGTATTAGTTCTAAACGGAGAGGCTACTCAGCTGTATCGCTCAATAAGTTTTGATGTAACGTATAAGACTCAAAGCTATGCGCTTATAGTACCTATATGTTATGGATAATTTGTTTATCCAGCGAGGGAATCGAACTAACTCTGCATTAGAGGAGCGTACTATGCAGTGCCAGTCTGCCTCACCCTTACTCACTGCATAGTTTTAAGGCAATGTTTTACACGTGTAAAATATCTGCAGTATTCAGCAATTTTAATCAGTTTTTATTGCAAATCAAAAGAATAACATGCAGAAAATGCGTTCACAGCTCACCTCAAAACGTTCCCTCATCAACGTAAAGCTTCTTGAGGCAGGGCGCTATCCATTAATTCAACGTAAACTGAGCCAGTTGTTGTACATCAAAAATTAACCCAAGTGCACGTAGGAAAGTTTCTTATTCCTGGCGCTTGAGCGACAATAGTTGTGTCTTCATCTGCCCTACGAGGTATAATCTTCATTGAAGGTTTGAGTTGCTGATTTAAAATTGACAACTAGTTATGATTAAGGACTTGTGTGTAAATTTCAAAATAATCTTATGGGTCATATATTGACAAATCTTAATACTCAAATGACAATAAGCGCAATCAGAATAGATTTCACGTAACCCAATCTGACTTCCATTCCCTATCAGATTTAATATTTTAATGCTATTTCTTAAGATGGCAGGCGAAGGAAGTTTTCTCGTTTTCAAGCGTCCGTCTTGCTTTATTGTGTGCATCTAAGAGCAAGAAGCTTCTCGCTTGAAGGCGGGCGTTCACTGAGGAGGTGATGAAAGGGACGCAGGTGACGCAGGTGACGCAGATGATGCAGACGACGCAGGTGATGCAAGTGACGCAGGTGGTGCAGATGACGCAGGTGATGCAGGTGACGCAGGTGATGCAAGTGACGCAGGTGACGCAGGGGAAACACAGGTGACGCAGGTGATGCAGGTGACGCAGGTGATGCAGGTGACGCAGATGACGTATGCGACGTAAATGTTGCAGATGGAGCAGTTGGGGGTGTGGTTGTGCTCCATTTCCTCCAGCTGGTGGCCATGTGGCCGCTGAATGCACTGAGTGAAACAATATTGCAATCATTGAAATGATTGTGCTGGTCTTCACATTTTCAGCTTTATCACTGCATGTCTCAGGAGTAGTATTCTACAAACTGGCACGTGTATTCAGTTGCTAATATCTGTTACATTTTACAGGACAAATCGCACAGCTGATAAAAATTTGAAAGTTTGCTAAGAGAATTTCTACTTTCACAAACAGTTTAACACCTTGAAGTGTCATACAGAGTAAAGCATAAATACTGTTACAAAACATAGGCAATTTCCTTCTTAAAAGAACACCCACTTGTCAAGGTCTGACTCTAACAAATAGGAAGTAATTTACTTATTTACAACTATAAAAAATATATTAAAAATTATACGCTTTTCCCCTCCCTACTTTGCGAAGTCTTTCAGGAAATTCTTTAATGGACGCACGAACCTCATCTATGGGGATATTTTCCCAGCATTTATTCAATTTTGACTTTAAAACTTTGATGCTCTGACAAGAAGTAGAGTAGGCTTCACCTTGCTAATTATTTTATAAAATTACATTGGATAACATTTGCGACACAATAATTATTAAAATTTATTTGAAAACATGAAACAGGAATTATGTCTCACCCAGTATATTCACTTAGGCCCCAACATACAGAAACTTTAAAAAGAAATTAGGGTATAACTAAGTATATGTTCCAACTAGATGTACATAAAAATAAATATACATTGGTTTGCAAATTCCTGAATCTAATATCTTAAGACTAGGGATCATGCTTCTAGTGACTGTTTCCGTCCTTCTCATGACTTGAAGTAGAGACTCGTAGGGATACATTGCGATGATCTGCAAGCTTAAGGACCCAGTCAGTTTGTCAATCAGTCCGTCAGTCTGCCTGGTCCCCTGCGTCACAAGCAGGACACAATTGGAGAGCTGTATGGGGTATCAAAAGAGGGATCTGACTACCAAAATCAGTTCTTTAACCGCTCGATCAATTTGATATCGCTGGTCTGTCATAAGCCGTACATAATTCAGTTAAACATCACCATTCTGACAAGTTGTGTGTAGATTTTATTATTGGCGAGATAGTACTTGGACCTTATGAATTCGCAATATTAATTGGTTTAAATTCTAGCAATCTATCACCAAAAATAGACAAGTTTCGTTAGAGAACAGTCTATGAGAATTAGGGCCATTGCTGTTCAACGTCGTTCAAGAATCAGTCTGTAGTGAAACTACATGTCTATCAACCATATACAGTAACATACACAGGACGAATGAAAATTTCCCGTTCTTTTTTTCCACGACTGCCGTTTAATACTCGCTGAGGTGCATCAATTGATTTCAATGAGTCATGGATCCCACAGGGTAATATTTAAATAAAATAAGAAACAATGTTCAATATTTCATGGACAAGCACCACCCTCAAAATGATAAAGTTTTCACATGCTACAATACATATATACGCGTATAATCTTGCATCATCCCTGGTTGATTCAATTGACCAGCATCTTGAGACTGCACGCCCTTCGATCGACTTTCTTAACCCCCAATCCCCCTCAATTACAATAGTGTAATACCCTAACGCCAAATAAATAAGAAATTCACAGCTCTCCGTCGCAACTATTGAAATTATAGCGGAATTTTACTTGACTGAATTGCTTTTAATTACAAAATCGATTCACACCCTTTACTTAGAATTTGAAACCCTTGCACTCTCTGAATGTTTTCTAACGATGAATATTTTGAAAACAGAAAAGTGAAGTTCAAATTTGTGATCCCTGTTACTTAACTTGAAGGAAAATTTCATGATCAAATCATACGCATGAAACGCCTTGTTTTAGACCAGTTATTCTCAACAGAATCGAGTGACATTTAAGATCATAGGCTTGAATTAAAAATAAAATATGAGACATATAACGAAAAAATGTACACATCTATTGGTTTTTCATTGACCATTAAACATCAAGAGACAATGTAGAAAAAGACGTGATGTAGATGTAAGAAGTTTAAAAAGCATATCGAAGTCGTCCTTGTTGGGTTATTTTCTTCAAAATGTCACCACTAACTAACAAGGTGGTATAATATTACTTCTAGTAACCCGTTACATTTGTAAATTTGTTCTGCAGCCCCCGTTTCATGAAAAACCTTTAGTCCTTGACATTATGAGTCGTTTACTGACCTGACTGCATATTGACCAAGTCACAAATGAGCGTAAAGCGCTCGCAAATTATGCTGTGAAAGGAACTTTGTAAACAAGCACGTGTGGAGCGCAGAGACTGCAAATTAGAACGCATAAGTACTATTAGCCTGATACAGCCTATTGTGGGACTGTGTTCTCACTAGCCCACTATGACCTGGCTCATGAGTTTCACTTGAGAGCTCATTAAAGTTTCACGCAAAGGTCGACGTCGGCTTAGAGCTTCTCCTAAATTTTCAATGAGAGCCAGATTCATGATTTTTTTTAAATGCAACTGCTGCACAATACTCACAAGAAATTTAAGTATTCTATCATATTATTGATTTCAAGCTGCTGCAAAAATAAAATGATACAACAAAAATTATACACCTAAAACACAATATACACACATTCATAAAGCATCAGTTTAGAAGTAGATGTGTAAGCTGTAGCAGTAGAAATTCGAATTTAAATTTCGCTCAACTTCACTTATTAATCAAACTTGATGCCAATTTTTGAGGTTTTGTTTAGTCTGTGCACTCTGCAGGAGTGGAAGCCGTATATGTTTCCATGGTGACACAACCTGTCAACGGTTTTTGTCACCAACCGGGACGAGTTTCGATGATAATTAGTGAAGTTTTTGAGTTGTAGACTCTTTTGAAAAGCTGAACTTTCATGAATATAACAGCTTTACTTCATGTACTAAATACCTCAATTTGAGTCCTTCGTAAAACCCTTTTACCAGCTCTATGGTTAAATGTATCTGCAATCATTCCAGCTTATTTTTTTTGATGAATTTTCACATGTCCTATCAAATTAAAATCAGAAATTCGACTGCAGTCTTCTCAGGTTTTTTCTTTTCTTATACCTAACTTGATGTTCGAAGCAAACAGGAATGATACACGTATCTGAAAATTAACGGTTCTTATTTTCAACGACTTAGTCGACCAAATTACTAGCAGCCATATATTACAGTAATACCTCAGGAGTCGAACACAATCCGTTCCAGAAAATTGGTCGACTTCTGAACGAGTTTCTCTCATATAAAATAATGGAACCGCAATTCATGTGTTCGAAGCCCCACTCGACAGGTACAGTACAGGTACATATAAGCGAGCGAATGTTGCAAAATAGGTGACGAATGAGGTCACCTCTTTTGCAACATTCGCTCCTTTGAGCTTTTCTTTCATCTTCAAAAACGTTGATATCGTTGACTTAGCCAAGCCATACTGCGTAGCAAGATCCGAAACACGCACTCAACTCTAAAATTTTGCAATGATTTCCTTCTCTAGTTCGATCGTTGTTCTAACATTCTTTTTTTTCACTCGCTCACTATCACTAACATTCTTCTTAGGACCCATTTTTAGCACTTTAGAACGCAAATTAACCAAATACACAGGAAAATGAAATAATGTATAACGCTGCGTAAGTTTACGTGTGACCAGAACAACGGACGGCGCGTGACTGCCGACGCTTGACTTGGCGCGCTTTCCACTCGGCTAGGTTTGACATCCGAACGCTTGTTCGGCTTCCGGGTCGAAAATCACTCGAATTTTTCGGTTGACTTGTTTGACCTTCAAGCCGTTCGACTTCAGAGGTATTACTGTACTGTAAAAGGAGCAGAAGAAGTCTCCGTAACATATATATCAAACAAATAAAAGACTGGGATGCCAGTAAGGCGTTTATTACCAGCATGGAATATTTGAGATAAATGGACCACGTTGAATCAGCCGTTAGTGAGTTCAAATAAGCCTCCCTCATAACTGCCTCTATTACGCTGGAGGAAGAAGTGCTCAGACAGCGCAGGTATTGAAATACTTGTGATATATGTAATGCATTTTTGCGTAGATCAGGGCAGGAATAATCTACATAGGATTAAAACTACTCGTCCTGTGCAAAACATTCTGTTACGATTCAATGGATAATTTAAATGTCATCACAGTAAAATTTTGTGTATGTACATACCAACGAGTGAAACCATCCGAAATTATTTTACCTCGAGGAGATGAAAATTTGGGGACATATTATATGATATCAGACACGATGTTCTCTAAATAATGAAAGTATAGGAATCTATATAGAAACATAAATAATTACATTACCACTTACATAATTTGAAAATTGTTTATCGAAAACGTGCGCAAAAAATAAGAGTTGTTTTATATCTTTCTCATATGCAAAATCTCTAACACGAAAGGAATCGGTTTGTCTGTAATATTTTCAGTCAGCATATCCCGTAGAAGAAAACCTTGAATTCTATAATGGAATTGTTGCTTGAGTCTGTGCCAGTTTCAGTGAGCCCAGGAGATGAAAACTGTAGGAGTCACAGAGCAGTGACTTTCATGAAGAATCCATAATACGCCTCGACAGAAGTTCCACAGGGCGACAATTTAAATTTTACCGGCCCATCAGGAAAAGTGTGTTCCTGCATATATGAGGGGAAACACATTTCTTAGATATAAATAATGCATTATTTCAATCAAACAATCGATACGTTGCTGCACGATGGTAAAATTTTGCCACTGGTAAGCTGCGCTGGTACCTCAGTCCTGATTAACAATGTTTCCTCATTACCTTACTCGTTATGGTACTAACATCAGCAGTACATGTATATCTGATCGTAATCAAGACACTTCGGCTGTGTTTGGAGTACGTACGACATCTGCATAGTGAGAGCAACACTCAAATGGGCCAACCTGTGGAATATATTTGAACTTTTTTACTTCTTTCAAGTCTAGCTGAACTTTTCCTGAAATGCTTAAAAGCAGCCATAAAGTCATCTCATCAAGAGTGTTAATGTCAACTCACCGTTGATGCAGTTGCTTGGCATAAATCAAGATTATTCTTTGAACCAGGGACGGTACTCTAGACATGCAAAAAGAAGTTATTGCATTTTTTGCTGTTTTGAAAGTTTATGAAAGTCATGGTGATTTTGATTTTTCCAGTGCCATTGAATACAGCGATCCAAAGATCCTGTTTACGGCGTTTTGGGAAGAACTTGCACCCGATACTAGCATGAGAAAGGAGGTAGACTGATTTTCCGGGGTCCACTTGAATTGTTTGACCGCACTTTTGAGCTGGAGAATATAGAGGGGAAAGTCACATAAATTAACGCACAGAGAGAAACTGGCAATGGTTTTAATATCTGAGCATACCATCTTACAGAAAATCAGAAAATATATTTTCGAGTTGTATACCACATTATTTCCAAAAGATACTTTACCCAACAATTTCTGCATTATCAATCAACCAAAAAGATGACCTTGACTGTGCATTTCACACTATTCTTATATTGTCTAGAAGCAGGACGTTCAAAAATCTTTGATTTAGGTCACCAAACAGTTTCCTCTGCTTAACTTCTCCTGTCACGACTAAACTCAAGAAGTCTCTTTACAAATGTTAATTTCTGCTCAAGAAAATCAAAGTGAAACCACCACCAATATTAACTACACCTCAATCTTAGCACAAACCCCAATTTCTCTCCATTTTTCTTATTTATTTGTTTTATTCACTAAGTGCGAAAAGTTCGTTTGCCGGAATCTGTGGTAAAGTTGTCACAAATACATGACCGCACGCGCTGTTGGTGTAGCAGCTGGGGTCCGCCAGAATGGGATGGTCTGCGTACTTGTATCGGCCATCGAGGAGATGAATTCCTGAGTATTTACTTCCAACCTTCTCCTGTATCCCTGAGCGAATAAACGTAAAGTGGAGCAAAACTACTACGTTTCCTTCATTGTTAGAAATTATGAGACTACTTTTTAGTTGACAAGTTCAATTATTTTCCCCAACAATATCCACACAAAATACGAACTATCTCTTCTGTATGACTAACAAAGATTCAATAAGATGGGTCTTCAATTCCCGAAGAATGTAAGTAGCCCAACTGAATTAGTCAGTAACTTTCATGTATTTGGTACGATAGTTGCATATGTGAATTTTTTTGCTTTAAAAGTGATAAAATTAAGGATCTATGAAATAAAATACATTTTTCAGTTTTACCCGTGGTACCATCAGAATCAGAATATTTTTCTTGAATACGTACAAAACTTCCATTTTGTATCTTACCTAACGATAACATGGCCGTGTAAGAGAAGAAAGTTAATAACGGAACAAATGGCGTGTTTTATGGGGATCTGTTGCCTTTGGTATCCACATTACAATACTTGTAATACATGCATACCCGTTCTGATTTCAGTTCAATAATTTTTCTTCAGTGATAGATAGGAAGTAATGGGACGGACACACACAGATACAGCAAGATAGAGATACATAGTCGATTATATATGTAGATTGTTGGTAGCATTGCTACCTGATCGTCAAGGCTGAATTGTGTGTGAGCGTTCATCACATTTTTCATGGCAACCTCGTGTTTTTTAGAGAAGTGCTCGTGCTCCTTCATCTGTGCTGGCCTTGACTACGGTCGAGAAAGACCATTCTATTTGATACTTCGCAGACTGCTGAAGTCAGGCAGCTTATCTGCAGATCTTGTATATGTGACAAATGAAAAGTAGTGCTAGACGACAAGGAAGCTCACAGAAGTAACACTTTTTTAAATACTATCCAGTGAGAGTGTAAACATTTTCGAATAATTTCCCTCATTCAAGTTATCAATTTACTTCGTACTCTCTGCACTGGAATAATCAACGCTAGCAAGCAAAACATGTATTTTAATCTGGGGATTGGATTTATGAGTGATGAATAACTTAGTTAATTAATATTATGTTGTTGTTATGAGCTAATATTCATGAATTTTCAAACTCATGTAGAGCTTGTGAATTTAATATCAAGGGGGAAAAGAATATGCTTGATTTGGGAACAATATATGTTTTCATTAATTGTTACCATTGTTAATGATAGACAGACTCTGCTCCAATTCACGGTAACTCTCATATAAAAGAATTCTTTGAAATCATTTACACATGACATAAATGTTAGGTAACAGAAAAAATTTGTTAGAGCAGTAAATTTTTTCCTTTTATTGTTTATGCGACACATGAACCAATAATGCATCATCTTAATTGTGTGAAATTTATTATTCAAAGTAAGAGCATCTGTCTAATTCAAGAAGAAAGTGGTGCATAATATGTGTACAATCCAGGGTCTGTCTGATATTGAAGTGGCCATAATAGAAGGGTTCTCACTCCATGTCGGTACTTACTGTCGCTTGACCTTCTATTCATATAATAATCTTTTCGAATGAACAGTGTCATATTTCCATCCTACATCCTGCATACAGGGGAGCGAAGTAAATACAACGTGCAGGAAGAGTTGAAGCAGAAAACATGAGTACCTGGAAAAAGCAAATCTTATTCAAATTTTTTAGCTTATGACACTCCAATTTTAGTGTTGATAATGCCTTTTTCAATTTTTCAACCATACAAAATTATTCATGTTGACTACGTATTAGCATTCTCGTGGGTTAATTCTACTTTTACTCGAAGTAATCTCCAGGTATGAAAGGACAACATTTCGATGCGTCTATCATAACACTGATCAAAAAAATGTAGATATTTTTCTGGTGAAAGTTTGAGACCTGTTCTTGGGGAGATCAGGACCACTAATTTTAGAAAAGGCAATAGTTTTCTTCTATCACATCAAGTGTTTTATTTATGGACTGCTCCATATAGGTGCCGAAAGACTGGTCGGAAAGTGTAGGTGGTAGGTATTTGTAGTGGAATTAAATTAGTAGATAAATTCTTAATGTTTTATGTAAAGACACCGACACGGTACTGTTAAAAGCCTCTTACTGGGAGCTTACCTTTCATTGGGTAAGGTTGTGACGCTCTGATAGTATATAGAATGTAGAAGTCTAAAATATTGGTGCATTGTATTGGTTGTACATTCCTTGTTTCTAATTTTTTCATCTATGTATTCAGAGTTCTTTTTATGACCATAGATATTTAAAATACTTGTGTATAATTTAATTGTGTATTTTTTCAGATTTTTTTAATGAAGTAACGTTCAGTAGTATAGCCTCATAACGAAGAAATAACAATCAAAACATATAAACGATTGCTACTTCTGTTTCACGAAGACTACGGGTTATGAGAAAAAATGATGACGTCCAATAAACTACCATAATCTAGATTCAGCGATTCGTCCAGTGCTTCAGGCAGATGATTCTCCAGGACTCGTATTCAATGAGTTTCTTTCACTGGACGATACAAGTGATGTACGCGAATCTGATGTATGCAGTGAACTTGTGACTGAGCAAGACTTTCTACAATTATCCACAAATGAACGTAGAAACTTCAGTCAGTCAGAACTGAATGATTTAGTTAGAAACCTATGCTTGTTATATGAGATAGCAGATGTGTCAGATTCTAAACTGAGAATTAAGAATTAGTTGTAGGAGAAAATGAACGTAATTTTCTATTGTGATAGTGATAGAGGTACTCCGCAATTCTTTAATGCTGAAGAAGATTTAAATTACTGTTGTGACCTGCTGGAACTGTTAAACGTGGTGGGTGTTCCAGACTATGCTCCAAGTGAGTGATGACTTTTCATAGATATTTTCAAGAACAGCCTAAAGTGTGTGTTACTCCAATATGGAAACGTTTCTTGCGATTCCTATCGGTCATTCTGAGCAATTGAAGGAAAATAATGAACACATAAGATCTGTATTAGATTCACTCAAATTTCATTAACGCACATTGATCATAAGTGAGGATCTGATAATGGTAATTTTTTACCTGGCCAAAAAGTAGCTATACAAATGTAACCGTGTTTCTTGTGTAAATGGGACAGTTGAGCTAAGGCTAAACACTGGAAACAAAAACTTTGACCAGTTAGAGAAAGTTTGACGATTGAGGAGTACGATATTATACACCAACCACTTGTTGAACGAGAGAAAATCATCTTTCAATCCTTTCATATTAAACAATTTTGGCTCATGAAACAATTTGTGAAAATTCTTAATATGGCGGGTGACTTCTTTTACTTTCATCTGTTCATCATTTCTCGGCCTGGGTTCTGATAAAATAAAGTCTGAAGTTTTTGATGGGTCACAAATCAGAAAGTTAATGAATAATTAAAACTTCTCGGGCACGATGACCGCCGTAGAAAGATTAGCATAAGATTCATTTATACTATTGTGAGAGGAATTATTGGAGACGAAAAGAATCCTAACTTTATGGATTTGATTGAAATATTACTTGATAGCTTTCATCATTTGAAGGGTGGACAGCACTAGTGGACTACTTGCATTTTTTCCCACGGGAAAAAATG